>CAUYQG010108717.1:0-12675 GCA_963574415.1 Tarsius wallacei
GGGAGGGATAGGGGAAGGGATTAATGGTAGTAAATACCTGTCTGGGGATGGGGGGACACTTCTTATCAACAAGGGTGCCTGAACGAGACATATTTGTGTACCTAACCCTTAACTGTACCCCTCAATATCACAATTTAAAAAAAAGAAAAAAAAAAAAAGAAAATATATACCTTCCCTTGGAAGGCTGAGGCAGAAGGATCTCCTGAACACAGCAGGTGGAGACTGCGGTGGTTGTGAGCAGCGTGCCACTGCACTCCAGCCTGGGTGACAAAGTGAGACTACGACTCCAAAAAAAAAAAAAGGCATATATACATAACTTCCTTTTTGAACTTACATGCTGGAAGGTGAACTTTGCTCTTTTTGAAAACTCGTGTGGTAGGGAATTGCTCAAACGTAGGAGGATGGTTCAAATACTGGATAGTAAATAAAATAAAACAAAAAAAGACTAATGTCACTTTACCCTTTGAATAAAAATCTTAGTTAGAAGACATAGCATATCTTATTGTGCCTTGCTTTTATTCCCTCAGCTTTCATCTTCACACATCATCAAAGACTACTTTACTGTAAAAAACATTGCTCTGCCTAAGGACTGTTTGTCTGGTCACAGAAGTGCTTTGCTAGCCCAATAGTAAGCCAGAAGTGCTGTTGGGTTTATGGCTCTAAAAGCAGCACTTCACCTGAGAATGGACAAGGAGTTGGTAGATCAATACTGCATCTTCCTTGCATCCCAGATGAGAAAACTCTGAGGCATGTTCTCATACTAGCCCTTGGGGTTCCCCAGGGAGACTGAGACCCAGTTTCCCATAGTGGTAACTGCCCTGATAACAAACTCCATATTGGCTTTCTTCCCTTCCCTGTCTCACTTGCACGCTCCTATACCAGTGTTTCCCAAGATGGCATCCCAAATATAACACTTGCACTGGAAATTTCGTCTTAGGGTCCATTTCTGGGGAATTCAACTTAAATGGGGGATACTTTGGTATTTAAAGGTTTTAAAAGTGACTTGTGTAATCCAAAATGTGTTTCCATACCAAAGGTTTGCACTGACAAATGGAAAAGAGTGCCCAATATCTCATTAATGGTAAGAGTTGTATATCCGGTCTTAAATCCAAGTCTTTGCTTTTGGTTCTTGGGTCAATTCTTGCCCCACTAAATTACACTCGTGGCAAAAAAGGATAGACTTTTATTTCCACATGACTTTATGTAAGGAAAGATTTGTGGAACAATCAATATAATTTGCCCATATTTCAAGGGATGGATAATGTCACTAGTGACTTGTTCTTTTAAAAAATATAACAATAGTCTTTCCTTTGTCTCCTGTTAATGTCTCTGCCTTTGCAAATTCTTTGCTTGAAATTCGCCTCCAATATTGTTGTTTTGATTGACAATTTTATTTCCATTTTAGAAAAGTTGAAAGAGACAAATGCAAAGTGGAATACCCACAAAGCATGAACCTTTATTTTAAAATACAGAACTTTGCATTATAATGTTCAGAAAGAGAAATGCACTTGCTATAGTTGTAACCTACTGTTACTAGCTTATCTTTCTAAATGGAATTATGCAAAAATATTTTTGAGGGGGGAAACAAGGCAAAATGGAATACACAGTGGTCCCCACAATGATTTCTAGAGTATACAATAACAATGATAAATACATTTATTAAATAAAATTTATATGAAGCAGAGTTAAATAATTATAAATCAAATGTGAGAAAAATAACTAATTTAGGATGTTTTGGACTGTTCTTTTTGCACACCAGCTGAATAGGGAAAGTGAGCTAAAATCTTCAGCCTCAGTTTGCCTTAGTTTTTTTTTATTAGATTATTTTTTTCTTCAGATATTTTCACCAACTACCCAGGGGTTTTAACTCATTTGAACCATGTACTCAATTGTTTGTACAGGGTTTTTTTCAAGGGTTTTATGGCATTAGGACTTACAGTTCCCATCTTTTGTGAGTTTGTAACCAGTGCCAGTACTTACCAGTAATTTGATCTTTGGCCATAATCATAGACTCTCAGAATTTTGGGATTTGTCTTTAAAATGACCATAATTATAGTAGTATATAGTTCACAAAGATATTATGCAAACTAATGAGATAACATCTGTGCAAATCTCCATAAACTACCATAAAACTATTAGGATTATTATCATTATTATTATTATTTTTTGAGTTGGAGTCTCACTCTGTCACCCAGACTGGAGTGCAGTGCCCGCTCCCAGGCACCGCAGCCTCGACCTGCCGGGCTCCGGCAATCCTTCCGCCTCAGCCTTCCAAGTAGCTGGAATTACAGGCGTGCACTACCACGCCAGGCTAATTTTTGATTTATTGTAGAGATGAGGTCTGACCAAGTTGCCCAGGCGGGTCTCGAACCCACGGACTCAGGCAATCCACTCCCCTCAGCCTCCCAAAGCTTGGGATTACAGGCTGAGCTACCGAGCCCGGCTAGGATTATTATTTGATTAAGGATTAGCATTCTTTCCTGGTTGAAGAAACAAGTGCATTATGAGAGTGTGGGCTATGAGATCTGATAGTCCCAATGACTTTTTAAAATTCTTCTAAGTATCACCTGAGTGAACTTGGGAAAATTATTTAACATTCCTTAGCCTCAATTTCTTCATCTGAAAAGTGGAGATAATATTGCTATCCTGGAAATATAGGAAGTGCTCAAATAGCAGAAAATATCAATGATGACTATGATAATGATCATAATTTAGGGTTTTTTCCTGCCTTTTTATACTCCCAGTCCTCGCTATTTCTTGGAGAATTTTTCTTAAGTTATCATATTCATAATCGTATAACAACAACATTCAGCACCCTGAGTATCCACCTAAGGACTTATATAGACTGATAGCTTTATATGTTAGCACTAGACATCACTTTGTACTTCTACAAGAGTATAAAAAATACGGTACCCCCATTTCAAAGTTTCTTGTCAGTTCATCATTATCAAATGTATCAGTCACGTCACCCAAAGTCACAATAGTGCTGTATAACAAACCACCACAAAACTCAGAGATCCACATTCTACTGAGATGGCTCTGCTCCAATTGTCTTTTATCCTTTCTGGATCAATGGGCTTGTTGGGAACATGTGCTTCTTGTCAAGTGAAAATACATCTGTCTTAAGATCTAAGCTCAGCTCTATCATGACTCCTACCTTACATTGGTCAAAGTAAGTCATGTGGCTAGGTCCAAAGCTAAGTAGAAAAGGGAGACAATCTATTCCTTTAGTGGGAAGTATAGTAAAATTACATGGCAAAGAAATTGGATACAGGGAAAGGTGAAGAATCGGGACCAATAATGGCAATCAATTATAGTCATCAAAGACTGAACTAAAGTCCATGAAGAAAAAGTCCAAGCATTGTGCATTAATGAATTAGTGAGCACTGAGAATATAAAGTCTAGATGAAAGACATCTCTCTCCATATAAAGCAAGTCAGTGAAGAGTTACATAGGGGTTGTAATCATAGCCTACATAGGTTTTAGTAGGGACAAAAAAGAGGAAGTGGTAAGCTTATGTTATAGAAACCAAATAAGTAATAAATGAAAAAAGGAAAGAAAATAATGCCTACCCATGCTGTTAAGTTTTAGGAAAATAGTGATGTAGAAATTAGGCAAGCAGAAATGCCCAGGCAATGGGGGGAAAGGTGATAATAACTATTCATCGTCTTTTTATCTTTTCATAAAGGAACTGAAATTGTCTTTTTCTACTCTCTGTCCTCATATGTGGGAAATCCCTACACATGTGGACTACCACTGAGTTTTCTTACTCTCTTGAAACTAAAAATACCTGACATTCACTTTCTAGTCACCTTTGCTGCTGGGGTGTGGTCACATGCCTTCCAATTAGTTGTGCCCTCCTCAGACTCTGCACGTAATGGACAAAGAAGAAAGTCCTACAGGAAATATATTTATTATTCATGGGAAGACAATGCTACTCTGTTTTCCAAGCAGCAATATAGTGTCCAGTACTGGTAGTGTTGGCTATGTAATCCATTGTGTCTGAGTCAAATTACAGCAATAGCTATATTTTAACAGGACCAGTTCTGAAGTGCTATTTTGGACATTGATCCTCCAAACTGGTTTTCTGGTTCTCCCATAAAATTCCAGTATCCTTTGAATAAATTCCTTTTCAGCCTCAATTTGTCTGAATTGGTTTTCATTCTTGCAGCCAAAACTGACTTATCAGAGAGCAAGACCAGAAATGGAAGGAAAAGTCAAAGCCAGTGATCAGGCAAATTGAGATCATGGTAAATGAAAATAAGATAAACGCTGGCAAATTATGAGTGAGCTGAATGAACCCTAACAACCAATGACAGAAGTTCCTGCAAGTCCTTAGCTTACATTACAAAATTACTTATATTCATGTTTGGCAGCCTTAGCTACACTTTGAATTACCTGGGGATTTAAAAAAAAAAAAAAACAGTGCCCATGTTATGCTCCAGAGCACTTATTTCAGAATCTCAGACAACAGAATTTTTTAAAGCTTTCCAGATGACTAAATATGTAGGCAAAATGTAGCCAAAGCTGAGATAGAATTGGAGGAAGCTAGAACCATATATGGCAAACAAACCAGGTACACCTGACTGGCATTAAAAAATGAAGGAGAAAAGTCAGAACTGACAATGACACAATGAATGCACTGATTTAGATGCATTGAATCATATAAATAGATATCTATAGATATATAGATATAGCTATCTCTACAAATTGCTGACCTCTCATAGTTCATCACTTTTAATTCTATAGTGTTTATCCAAATGACCCTTCTCTTCAGATCCATCTTCTGCCTTAGCTCAGACCCTCATCAACTCTTGCAAGAACTATTTCTACCACCCCCCTGCTGGCTTTCCTGCCTGAGTTCAGTCTTACCTCCAAGCCATTCAACACAAAGCTACCAGACTAGATTAATCTTTCTAAAAGGCAAATTTGATTGTGTTACTATTCAGCCTAACATAATCCAATGGATCCTCAAATACTACCAGACAAAAATCCCAACTTTTTCGCATGGTCTAAAAACCCTTGTGTTCGGCCCCTACTTAACTTCCCAGCCTTATCTTCTGCCTCATTTTGGGTCTCCAGTCATACTCTGAACACTCCTCTTTTCCTAAAGGCATCATCATCTTCCACATCTTCATGCTTTTTTACTGATGCATTTATACTTTCTTTGAATCAGATGTAAATATTTGTAAAACTATGATTTATGTGCTTATGGTTTACTACTTTAGTATGGTTGACTTGTATAACAGTATTCATGGAAAAGATTGGAAGATTCTAGAAAGCAAAAACCCTGTTTCTGTCCTACAAAATGCTTTCTGGTTATTCTGATGTGTTCAATAATATGAATCTAATGATGAACACAAAGGGTGCCATAGGTGTTGCATGCTTTTTTTTTTTTAAGGGTCAGGACTAAGGGAAATTGCTTAGTTTTTTTGTGGACCAGGGAAAGTGTGAATGAACCTTTACATGATAGTGAGAATTAGTTAATTTTTAAAGTTGCAATGCTAAAATTAATAACCTTTTATGTTTCCTGAGATAGGTTATTTTACCAATGTGTTTATCACACCCATAATTTAAAAATACTAAAATAATGCTTAGGTGTATTATCTATGTTAAACCTGAAAAGGCCAAGTTTCAATAGTCCATTCAACAAGCAAGATAGTTCATATAGGACGTCTATACTAATTCACTAATATGAAGTGATATTTTTCAGCTTACAAAAAATCCAAAGTGTTACTTTTTATGAATCATGAAACATCCCTAGACATAGCAACTTTTCCTCATTTCAAAATGTTTGTCTTTATCTATGCAATCTTCATTGTCACTTCAATTTGGTTTCAAAGGAAGATTTGCAATGGTTATATATGGTAATATTAAATTATGTATTAGAATAATTAAAACAGCTTATGTATGTGTAGAATAGAAAACGATCATTCTTCATTATTAAAAGTGTCTAATTTTAAACGTTTGAGTGCCAGATTTTTAGACAGTTTATTTACCTAGAACTTTAAGTTCATTGCTGTGATTGCCATGTAGGGTAGAATGAAAAACGCCGACAAGAAAGTCCATTGCCTCAACTGTCTCTGGTTTGCCAGCTCCACTGTCTCTGCCCTTAGTATCTTATTGTAATTTCAGACCTCAGACATTTTTGTTTTAAGGAAAGGTTTTAAAATATATTTTGTAATGCTATTGCTAGGGATTAGAAAACCAAGCCATAGGTTTAATTAAAACAGAGCAAATTAAGCAATTACTAATGCCATAAAAGATGGAGAGGGTGGAGTTTGACAAGGAATGAGCTATATGTGAAAAGAAATGCAATCCTAACACATTTCTTGGTTTGGGTGTGAACATTCTTTAAAACATTATAATGGCATTAAAAATACAGAATATATATTTAACTAAAATTGTGATATAACTATAATGTAAGCAGGTGTTGGGACATTGCATAATGTGGAAGAGCTAAAACTTCATCTATTCTAGAAGTAAGTCAATACTTGTATGAGATTTTCATTGCTGCTATAACCAATTTATGATAAACAATAGCTTAAAACAACACAAATGTATTTATTTTATTTATTTGTTTTTTGCCTCATGTATGATTATTTATTTGAGTCTTAGTCATTATCCTGCCTGGCAGCAAAACCAACACAGATTAGAACACAATAGCACTGAAAAGAAACTAAGTCACCCATTGTAGCACATGGAGATAATTACTATTTACATTTTAACAACACAAATTTATTATCTCACAGTTCTGAGGTCAGAATTCCAGTATGGGTCTCACTGAACTAAAATCCAGGTATTGGCAGACTGTACTTCTTTCTGGAGGCTCTAGGGAAGAATTCATTTTTTGTTCATTATGGTTATTGGCAGAATTCAGTTTCCTGTGGTTGTAGAACCTAGGTCCCTGTTTTCTTGCTGACTGTAAGCTGAGGGCTGTTCCCAGCTTCTGGCAGTCACCCTATTCCTTGGCTCAAGGTCCTTTTTCTCTATATTCAAAGCCAGCAATGGCAAGAGGTGGGAGGTGGGGAAGGAGGAGTCTTTCTCATGCCCCATTTTTGATTAATCCTCTTCTACCTTCCTCTCACACTTTTAAGGACTTGTGTAATTAGATTGGATCCACCCAGATAATTCAGAATAATCTTCCCATCTCAAGATCCTTAACCTTAATCACATCTGCAAAGTCCTTTTTACTATTTAAGGTAACATAATCACAGGTTCCCCAGATTAGGACATGAACATCTTTGTAAGTTCATTATTTTGCCTATTACAATATCTAAAATCTAACATAGAAGAATTTTTAACAATTATCCACATATTATTTCTAAAGATGAAACAGTTAAAAAAAGCGTAAAAAAGATTGGTTCTAGGAAAGGTGACTTCCTGTGTGTGCTTGAGAGGTTCGAAATAAGGTGGTATTTTCATTGTTAGAAACCTCTAAATATTACTTGACTTTCTAAACCATGTGTAAATACTACTTCAACAAAAATTAAATACAATTATAAAATAAAATGAAGGGAAGGTTTTCCAATTATTGGTTTTGAAAAAAAAGCATCTTCTCCCACTGTGGGAGCTTTCCTGTCCTCTCAAAAAATCCTGCTTTCTCACTTAAAAAAAAAAAAAGGAAAAAAGCACATTGAATTTGCAAAGGATAGAGTTTGGGAAGAAATAACGCCTCAGTTGTATATAATGGTCTAGTTGAAATTTAGAAAAGTACATGTTCTTTTTTTTGTTATGGATTATATGGAAAAATGTGTTTCCTAGCTGTCAGATATTTTAACTTATTCAGTCACACTTGTGGGTAATATTGGATGTTTGTACCTATATGCCATAATCTAAGGCAGTGGACTGCAAAGAGATGCAATTCTTCACTTTCTTGGTATCCTCATTGTGAGATTTTGCAGCTTTTCTTATCAAGAAATGGAGTTTGTTTCCTCTCTCTCGGAATCTGAGCTGGCCTTAGGACTGGCTTTGGTGACTAGAATGAAACAGAAATCACACTGTCAGTTCTGAGCCTGGGCTACACTTGTTTATGCTCTTGAACTTCAGTCTATGTTGTGAGAACAAGCCTGGGCAACCCTGCTGGAAGATGGGAAACCAGCAGGGTTGCCCAGGCTTGTTCTCACAACACAGTCATGCCAGCTCAAACCATGTTAAACCAATTTTCCTCTGGCTATCTGGTAGCTGACCACAGACACATGAGTAAGCCTCCCTGAGACCAGAAGCATTGCTCAGGTGAGCCAAGCCCAAATTGCCAATTGTGAACTAAATAAGTGATTATTTTTCTAAGAGATTTTGTTTTTAGGAGTGGTTTGTTATACAGCAAATGCTAACTGATTTGCCAAAATACTACCACATTATAATTACAAGCTGTGCAGTTAAGTGAAAATAGATTTTTAGCTTCAGAGCTCATATTTATAAAGCAAACATGCCATTTTTCCATTGAAATGTTCTGCTATCAATACTTTATTTATGGTGGCATTCTATTCTTCTAAGCGTTTCTAGAAATGCTTTATATTATTTGACTTTCTAGATTGGAAATTTATAGTCAAGATATATAAGGATTAAGAAAACCTTGTCCTAGTACATACCACAGCATTATGAGGGCAGTAGAAATTTGAGATATGTTTGATTATTTCTGTAACCACATAAAGTAGCATGTCCTAGCTGAAAGAAAAATCCTTTATAATGTGAGAGTTAAATATAGCAAACAGAAGGGTTCTTCCAGGGTTTATATTTAGTAGTACTTTTTGGATAATAAAATTATGACAGGGCTAGAAAAGTGTAAAGAACAACAAAACAGGATTATAAATGATCATTTTTAATTCTGTTTCCCAGAAGTATTTAACATTTTTTTTTTCTTAAGTCAGGGTCTCACTCTGTCATCCAGACTGGAGTACAGTGGTACATCACAGCTCACCACAACCTCAAACTCCTGGGCTCAAGCAATCCTTCTGCCTCAGCCTCCCGAGTAGCTGCAACTACAGGCTTGTGTCACCTCGACTGGCTAAATTTTTTTATTTTTGGTAGAGACGAGGTCTTGCTGTGTTGCCTAGGCTAGTCTTGAACTCCTGGGTTTAAGAATTCCTCCTGCTTCAGCCTTCCAAAGTACTGGGATTACAGGTGTGAGCCACTGTGCCCAGCTTACTTGACATTTTAGCACACTTATGTTCATGTTTTAAGTATAATTTTGAATGGTTTTTATTTATACTATTTTATTTTTTTCACTTTTAATTTTTTTATTTTAAAGATGTGGGTACAATTCAGGGTTAAGTATGCAAATATTCATTATGCAGGGTTAGAGTTAGGGTTAGGGTTAGGGTTGTTGATGAGGTGTGCCCACTTTTTCCTGACAGATTCCCACTACTGCCAATCCCATATTCCTCCTCCACCCCTGGCAGTTTCCCACTACTGCCAAACATTTTCTTATAGTATTACAATAATTGTTCAAGGTCCGCTTATGAGTGAGAGCCTGTGATACTCAGTTCTTTGTTTCTATGATAGATCGGTCAGTATTATAGATTCTAAGTTCATACAGGTTGCTGTGATGTTCCTGATTTTGTCCTTCTTTATCTCTGCATGTTGCCCACTGAAAGAGGACTGAATAAAAAAATGTGGTACATATGCACAATGGAATATTATGCAGCTATTTAAACTATTTTCTATGCTTTCTTTTCCATATTAATAAATGCTTATTAAGCAGTTTCAAATTAAAATTCTTTTGTAAAATAATTTTAATAGCCATATAATAGTCCACTCTGCATATATTATTATTGACTTCAGGGTAAATTCTAATAAAATAATATGTAATTTTGGTTATTTTCCATTGTAAATTGATGTAAATAATATATTGAACATTTTGTGTATAAATCTCTGTACTTATATTCATGTTTCTAGGTATTTTCTTAGGACATATGTCTAGAGCAGGTAAGAGAGCATTAATAACTGTAAGCCTCTTGAACCATATCAAATTGCCCCTAAAAATGATGGTATGAATTTCTATTCCTAGCTGCAGTAAATGAAACAGTTTCTTTCAATGCACCATCACTAGTATTAAGTATCTGCTTATTTAAAAACTGGGCTATCTTGAAAAACATAAAACAAATCTTTTTGTTTTATTTTACATTTTTATTGCCAGTAAAGTTTCTTCTTTTATTATTTTTTATTGCTAGTAAAGTTGAGTAGTTTTTCAGGCATTTATTACCAATTTTCATTTCCATGTTAGAAGAACTTTCTAATCTTGTCATTTCCTTCTTTATTAACAGCATTTAAATTCCTGTGAGTTTGTTATAGATTAAGAACTTTAATCTTTGTCTCATATTTTTTGCATATAATATTACCAGCTTGTTTGATTTCTAATTTTGATAAACAGAAGCCTTACATTTTTATGTAGACATATCTTAAATTCTCCACTTGATTTTTTGTTACTTTCCAGTTTACAATACTTTTCTTTATCCCTAAATCAGATACTCAGTCATTTTCTTCTGTGCTTTTATATGTTTTAATCTTTTATGCTTCTGAATATTTAATCAAAGGGTCAATCATAGCTCTTAGTGATTACGTGTTTAGGAAGGATGGATTAGCCTGGGTGAACTGTGGTGAGAGAATCTTTCTCTTTTCTTAGGAAATATACACTCAAGAAATTGTGATGAAGTTAAAATATGTTTAGTCTAACTTTGACAGTTAAATGTTTTCTGCCATACTGTTGAACTTTTTCACTATCTCCAAGAGAGATGACCTAGATTCGTTTTCTTTCTGACAAAAGCCGGTTGAGATGAGTGAGATCTATTTCCACATCAGTGATTAGTCTGACCAATGCAATGAGAAACTTAGAACACATGTACATTCAAGAGAGTGAATGGACAATATAACATGTTGAAAGTTGGCCTTGTTTTTTTTTTATATAGTCATTCTAAAGATTGCATATATTCTTCCTCTTAGTGCTTCCAGATGGCTTCCTAACATCACAAAGGACTTTTTTTTTCCCTCAACATGTCAGCTAAATCCATCTTTTATTGGAATATGCTTGGATATCACTACATTAAAATTTGAACTAGAGTAACACAACTTATTAACAGCATCAGAGGTTTTATATATATTATTTATCATATATTCTCCCCTTACAAACCTAGAGAAGTTTACAAAAACTTAGAAACTATGAAGTCAATAAATATATACTTATTAAAAAGTACTAAGTAATGGCAGCAAGGGTTGAGATGGATATGGGAAAGAAAAGAGTGGAATAATTAAAATACAAAACAGAACTGAGAGAGGCTAGTGCTTAATGACTCAAATAACTCTAGGTTTCCTGGATGCCACAGTAAAAGGAACGCATAAGGGTTACACAGTTACCTAACAAAGAGAGACACAACAAATCAGGAGACATCAACCATCTCCTAACCCAGGTCTCTGAGAGAAACTAAACATATGGGTTGGGACATTTGAATAATATAATGAAGAATATCATCAGTACAATTCTGTAACAATGCAGTGATCTACTTTATATGCTCATTTTTACACTGGTCTTATTTTTTAAAATGAGGGCATAATGATAATGGTAGTTTCATGAAGGCCTTTCTTGAGTTATCAATTGAGAAGGCTATATTGATTAAAGGGAGGGTTTGGAATGATAATCTACAGCATAGAAGAAACTTCAGGTATCAAGGCTAGTTAGTAGAATTAGGATTTGTGAAAACAATAAATTTAGTAGCACATTTACATGTTACCTGAACATGAAAAGGGAGACAAAGCTAAGATGGGAAGGAAGGGGGAGGGGCAGAGCTGTAGAGGATTTACATTTTGGATCCAGTGTCTACCATAGTCTTTTGTGTGGTTCAATAGTCTGCCCTTTCTACTCTTCACATCACAAGGAGGTAGATTCCCCTTTTCTCGATAGGCATCAGGATATAGAGTTCAACTGAAGGGAAGTGATTTTTGAAAGTGTTCATCTCTTGTAAGAGTTGGCATTTTTAGTTTGGAACCCTCTCCTTTAATTTCCCTGGATTCTTACCTGAGCTTACTTTTCTCCATTTTCCACTTATTTTATGGCAAGATAATATTATCAAAAACATAGAAAATGAGAAATGAGAGAAAATACATATTCATAGTTTCATAAATTAAATACAACTCTATATTCAATTCAGATAAACTCTCCTCATCTTAATATATGTATATATATGAATATATATAAATTCTTTTTTAAACCTTTTATTATGGAAAATTTCAAGCACAGAAAAGTAGACAGAAGAGTATAACAAAGCCATCAATTGTCTCCTTGCTGAACCAGTTATTGCTATTTCTGCCAGTTTCATTTCATCTCTCCCACCTCCCACTTTTTCCTAACATTTTATTATAAAACTTTTCAAATACACAGAAAAGCTGAAAAATTGTAAGGTGACACTCGTATATCTACAACCTAAATCCTGCAGTTATTCTTTCCCTATTCTTGCTTTATTTTTTATTTTTTTATTTTTGAGTTGGAGTCTCACTCTGTCGCCCAGACTGGAGTGCAGTGGCCAATCCCGGCCACCGCAGCCTCGACCTGCTGGGCTCCGGCGATCCTTCTGCCTCAGCCTTCCAAGTAGCTGGAACTACAGGTGCGCGCTACCACGCCCGGCTAATTTTTTGATTTATTGTAGAGATGAGTTCTTGTCAAGTTGCCCAGGCGGGTCTCGA
>CAUYQG010108721.1:0-21711 GCA_963574415.1 Tarsius wallacei
AAAGAAATATTGGGCTCATGCCTGTAATCCCAGCACTTTGGGAGGTGGAGGTTAAAGAATTGCCTGAACCCAGGGATTTGAGACCAGCTTTGGCAACTTGGAGAGCTAGGCTTGGTGGCACGTGCCTATAGTTCTAGCTACTTGGAAAGCTGAGGCAGAAGGATTATCTGAGCCCAGCACCTTGAGGTTGCAGTAGCCATGAGTGTGAGAGTGCCTTCCAGCCTGGGTCACAGAGTGAGACTTTGATGCAAAAAAAAAAAAAAGAGAGAGAGAGAGAGAGAAATTGATTTAATCTTAAACGATAACAGTTTTGGAATACTGGACTAAATAAAATATATTGATAAATTTAATTTACTTTTTTGAAGACTTCTAAAAATGTGGCAGAACACTTAAAACTACATATGGGGCATACATTTGTAGTCACATTCTTTTCTAGTGGGCAGGGCTGATCTGGATGCCCTTCCTTTCATCTACCACACAGTCTATCCTGTTCCAAATAGCCAAACAACTATCCCTTCAGCATACTTGCAGAAAAAAACTCATGTTTTACAAAGAGCTTCAGTCAGAAACACTCTGAACTTTGAAGCATTAAGGCTACCTGTGTCAGGAAATAGGTACTGTAATGTAAACAGAAAGAGCAAAAGAAATTTGACATACACCCAACAGTGAAACTTCTTAATCCTTTTCCCATGTTGGATCTGTGAATACTGATATATATATATATTTTTAATGATAAATATATATATTTATCTCCCACTACAAAATGTTAAAGATTTTTTTCTAAGGAAGCAGATTTGCCTAAGGCAGAAAACTTACATATACTGTTACTTTGCCCAAATCTACCTAAATCCTGATCACTGGACAGTGAAACCCACCAGATGACAAGTCCCAACCATGCACACAGAGATTACAATTAGCATCTTAATGCCTCATTCTGGGTAGTTAGGGATCATCGACATTTAAGAAAAGTCTCAAACATCAAACACAAACACTAAAATAGAAAAAAAATATATAAACAAACAGGAATTCAGAAGGCATAGAAAAAATTACTTGGCAGAAAGAGCATCAAAGAAATCTGTAATTATTTTCCTCAGAGAAATAAGGGAAGATATTCCTTCCCCAAAACAAGAATAAGAAACTATAAAATGAAAGTATTTTGTCAATAAGAAAATTAAAATTAGTACTGGATAAATTAAAATTCAAAAAAGAGTTTGAAGATAAAGTCAAGGAGATATTCTAGATGGTATAATAAAGAGAGAAAAGAAAAAACTAGAGCATCATTCCATGGGATTCAATGTTTAAATAATCTTCAAGAACTTCTTGAAAAAAATAGAGAAAATAGATGGAATAAAATCATCAAAGAAATAATTTTTTAAAATTCCTAGAACTAAAAACATACATTCAGATTAAAAAGTCTATTGAAGATCCAGCCCAATGAAAAAAGATCGACATATCCCACCTCAAAGCACATGATTGTGAAAATTGGTACACTGGAGAAAGAGAGAATTCTGCAAGCTTTTGAATGCAAGCAAACAAAAACTCCCTACAAGAGATCAAGAATTAGACTGGGAACAGTAACTCATGGTGTAATTCTAGCATTTTGGGTGGCTGAGGCAGAGAATTGCTTGTGCCTAGGAGTTCAAGACCAGTTTAGACAACATAGTGAGACCTCGTTTCTACACAAATAAAAAATTTAGCCAGATGTGATAGCACATGCCTGTAGTCCTAGTTACTTGAAAACTGAGGTAGAAGGATTGCCTGAGCCCAGAAGATCAAAGTTGCAGTAAGTTGTGATCATACCATGCACTCCAGCCTGGGCAACAGTGTGAGACTCTGACTAAAAAAAAAAAATAATAATAAGATCAAGAATTAGAATGCCATTGGGTTATACAACTGCAACATTGCAACATTGGAAAATGAAAGACAATGAAGCAGTGTCATCAAAATTCTGTGGAAAATGTTTTCCAACTTATATTTCTATACCTAGCAAAACTATCCAGCAAATGAGAGTGTTGCAAATATTTTATGTTCTCCTAATTATATTCTAATGCATAATTCTCAGAAAGCTCCTGGAAGATGGTTTCTACTAAAATAAGAAAGTAAATTGAGAAAGAAAGAGTTAAAATGGGGGATAAAAATCATAGAAATATATAAGTCTCCAGGACTATGGTGAAAGAAGATTCCCCAGGACAACAACTATGCAGTAGGCCAAGAAAGCAGCAATCTAGAGTGGAACAAGGGAAAGATGAACTCTAAGAAGGAAGTGTCCCCAGAAAAAAAGAGATAAATTATATATTTGGTATATTTGAACCTACCAAAAGATTATTCTGCTTTAGAAAGCTTGGGATGAACTGTTGATTGATTCATAGATCTAACAAAAAGGCATAGAAAAATGAGGTAATCATTAACTGTATGGGGAAAGGGTTATATGAGACAGGAATGGTAATCACAATGTTTAATGTACTCAACCATGAATAATAATTATATAAACACCAAATATCTAATAAAAACAGGACTACATATAATTTCTTTGACTGGATAAAAGTATATGTGCATATATGTGGCAGTGGGATATAAAAGGATCAAAATCTCACCTTTCATTGTAGGATTTCAATGGAAAATACCTAAAGGCTGAGATAATATTATTAGGAGAGAGAGCTAAAGAAATTGAAATGGTCATCACTGAGAAAGGCTGTCCATTGATGTAGTCCATACAAGTCTGTTCCAGGGGGTCAAGTAGTAGAATGAAGAGGGGCAGAGAGTGAATCTGGAAATGCAAAGAGAAGAAGATATTCAGTATGGGAGTCCCAGATAAAATGGTAATGAACATAAAGAAATGTATCATAAAGGAAAGGAAAATAGCTTGAATGAAGCATATTTGTATACCTAACCCTTAACTGTACCCCAAAATATCATAATAAAAATATTGAATATATAAAAAAATAAAAATAAATAAAATAAATAAATAAATAAAAATTCTAAAAAAATTTTAAAAAGAAAAGGAAAATAAAACATTAAATAATCATAGCTCTTAATCCTAGATAACAAAAAGAAATAATTGAACAAAATGATTTCGGAATGTAAAATTTATAGACTAAAAAAAAGGTGATATGGGTTTAAAAAAAAATTCTAGAATAGGCTGAGTGCAGTGTCTCATGCCTGTAATCTTCGCACTTTGGGAGGCCAAGGTGAGAGGATTAATTGAGCCCAGGAGTTTGAGATCAGCCTAGGCAACATAGCAAGACCTGATCTTTACAAAAAATCAAAAAATTAGCCAGGTGTGGTGGTGTCCTCTTGCAGTCCCAGTCACACAGAAAGCTAGGGCAGCAGAATCTTTGAGCTTGGGAGTTTGAAGCTGTGGTGAGCTGTGATTGTGACACTGCACCCCAGCCTTGACAACAGAGTGAGACCCTGACTCAAAAAAAAAAAAAATTCTAGAATATAATGAAATGAATTTTAACTCTGTAGATTAGATTGCATAACAGTCTACAAGTAAGATACATGAAATACTTATATCTCTTAGGAAGGTTTGGCCTCCTCTCGCGATATTGATACATTTCTCTGAGGGTTATGTAAATATTTTTGCCTTTTTAAAGGCAAGAGGGATGCATCAAAAAACTCTTGCTGTTTTAAATTTTTTCGGGATGTGCAACCAACCTAAGAACCACGTTGTTTTTTTGAGGCATTTGTAATATCATTAGAAGTTGTATTAGAGTTCTATTGTTGGGTAGCAAATCACCACAAACTTGGTGGTTTAAGACAACACTTATTTATTAAGTCACAATTTCTGTGGGTCAAGAACATCAGAATAGATTAGATAAGTTTTTGTTCAAGGTCTCACAAGACTGCAATCAAGGTATCAGATGGGCTGTGTTCTCTTCTGGAGTCAATTGGAGAGGAATGTGCTTCCAAATCCATTCAGTTGTTGTCAGAATTTATTTCCCTGTGACTGTAGGACTGATAACCTTAGGATTTGTCTAACTGTTAGTAGGAGATTTCTTTCAAATCCTGTAAGCTAACTGAAGTTTTCTGGCATGGGGATATCTTCAAAATGACTGCATAACTTCATCAAGGCAACAAGAAGACTCACTCACATTAGTTTGCTGGGACAGAGTCTTATATAACATAAAATAATCACAGGGGTAATAGCCCATCACCTTTAGCATATTCCTTTTGTTAGAAAAAAAGTCACAGGTCCTGTCTGTGCTCAAGGAAAGGGAATTACACAAAGGTGTGGACACAAAGGCAGGAAATCAGTGGGGACTACCTTTGGTCTGTCTGCCACATGAGTGCATAAAAATTTTTTTAAAAGCTAAGATGTGCTAAACCTGGTATTTAATACAATAACTTATCTACTCTTTTATATGCTTCAAATATTTTTTAAAGTTTATAACTTATAACTCTGCTTTATTTTCATCTATTTGACTTACAGTGCAATGGAACCCAATTCAATGATGATGAGTGAAATTCATCTTATTTCCCGTGCCTAGCACAGTGCCTGACTCATAGAAGCTGATCAGTGAATGACTGTTGACCAAATGAACTCTCTAAAATGTTTCAAAATCAGTTATATATCCAAAAATTATAAAACTGGAGTGTACTCCAGTTTTATACTGTCAGGATCTGCCATACAGTTCATGATTGTTACTGTCACTCAGGTACTGAATAACAATGAAAACCAACATTTTTCAAATGCCTGCTCTGTCCCAGGTACTAAAGTACCATATGCAAATGCAAATAACATGCTATACCAACTTTGTATTGAACTTATTAAGAGGTCATCCTTTTAATGAAGAATTTAATGAAGTGCTATATGCATTTTAATTATTTAATTATCACAATGATCCTAAGAAAATAATTATATGTTTTAAGAACAATGAACCCCCTAAAAAAAATTCTACGGTGATAAGTCTTATAGTCAGTAGAGCTGAGATTTAAACTTAACATTTATTCTCTTACAACTTCATTACCAAGACTACTTAATCTTTTTTTCCCTTTGTAAGGTAATAGTTGCCTAAACGAATGCTGACATTACATTAAAATGTCTTTTTTCCCTTGCCCTCAAGGTGTTCAACAGGTCTTTGCCCTTTGCACAAAAGTAGCCTTTCATATTTAAGCCAGGAGTGATTCTTTATGCGGCTCTTAAAATGTATTTATAAATAATCATGCATTCAAACATAATAAGTCATTTAGGACTGTAATTAGTCATTGTCAAGTCCTGGCAAACAGCAGGATTCTAATTGGTAAGCAGTGTTTGCCCTACTTGTGCCTCAATGAAACTTTCAGAGAAAGGCAGCATGTGCTTCTTAATCTGTTTTTCTAACAGCTAGTAGCAAATCAATGAAGATGAGGCTAGTGGCTATGATAAATTAATATGCACACTGACAACTTATAACCGTGCAATTGCTTAGGGAATTACTATGTGACTATATCCAAGTAATTATATGTTTTAAATGATTTATCTCAATTTGCTAACAATACACCCCTAAAATGGAAATAAAAAGAGAGAAAATGCAAATAACATGCTATACCAACTTTGTGTTGAACTTATTAAGAGGTCACCCTTTTAATGAAAAATTTAATGAATTAAGAGGTTTGTTATGAATAAGCATTCTTACTACTTGTTAAGTATTTGTCACCACAGACCTGTCATAGTCCTTCTAATTATGATTAATACCTTATCTTGAATTCCATCTTCATTCACATTTCAGTAACAAATGTAACTTCTGTTATATGATCAAGGTTCATGAAAACAGGATGATTTGCCTGTGACCTTATATTTTATTCATTTTTACATTCATATTTAACAGATTTCTCTGAAATAAAAGTTAACCTCATGAATCTTTTAATTTTTAAAGTGCATTTTATCCTTGACATGCTTCGCAGCCCTTTATACTGTTTCAGATCATGGTTGTGTATTCAAGGTAAATGAAAAATCCTAACATTTTGATTATCCTCATATCTATCCAGATGCTGCTATTTTGTGGTATTATTGAAAAATATCTTTTGTCTGCTATCGAAAAAGCGAGTTTAATTCTCTCAAGCATCGCTAACGTTCTGGATGGGAAAGACACAGGTTTATGAAGTTCAAAAAAATCGTGCAAGAATGTAGGGTCAGATTTTCATTGCAGTCTATATTCAAACAGTGGCAAATATGGAGGTTTTCGTCACTGGTTTTTTTAAAGTGGTATAATGCAGAATCTATATTATGGTATGCTATAAATCTCCTCCTTTTTTAGTTTTTTCTTCTTTTATACCCTTTCCCCCCTTTATGTACTTTTTGTCCCTTCTGCTTTATTTCTATCCCTCTTTATTCCTTCCTCTTTTATTTTTTTCTCCATCTTCATTTTATTCCCTTCTCCTCTGCAAGTCTTCTGTGTCCCCATTCTCTACGAATATGCTTGTATTCTTATCACTTCCATCCTCCTCTGTCCTGTTTCTCTTTCAGCCTTTCTTTTCTACCTCATTCATCAACCCAAGGGAGTTTGTATTCTTTACCTGCATAAAAGGTAGGCTATCAGCCATCTTTGCATTTGATTTTGAGTTTTGAGGTCTTGGTTTATTTATTTTGAGGTCTTGGTTAAAAGGTCTGAAATGAAATAAAAATAATAATATTGCTTCTTTTTCGACCTTTTTTATTGGACTGTCTAAGAGAGGCTCTTTGTGAAAGCTGAAAGTGCTACATTAACTAATAAACTCACTGACATCGCCATGAAAACTAAGCCAATTAATTTTTGGCAATAATAATAACAGTAACAGTAGACTATAAGAAAATCAGATCATTTATCAAATGTGAAGTCTGCTCTCCTAAGGGCTAGATATCATTGAGGAGCAGCTTCTTTAGAGGGAAGAAGCTCACTGGTCCCCAGAGCCACTGGATCCTTCTCAATCTGTGGTGCTGATGGGGAGCACTCCGCACACAACATCATCAAGGCTTTTGTCGTAAGCCAGGTAGCATGAGCGAAGTGTATGCAAATCAGAGAAATGAACCCTCTCCTGAGGTCTTCCAAATCACTCAATTCTTGAAGCAATTAGCAGATAGTCTATTTCCCCTTAAACTAGATGCATTTACATTTTCTTCATCATTTCAAGCATGTCTTCACACATTTCAGGTTCGCCATTATAAGCAGAGATAAGTACTATGCACTTATTGTCGAATCCAGTGGAATAAAGTCAAACACTCGTGGTAGGCAATCTTCTAATGTTGTCAAGATTTGATGAGTTTTTCCTTTAAAAAAAACCACAAAACAGACTACATTTTAATTACACTTTCTCAGAGGTATCTGGGGAAAGCAGGGTCATGTATTTAAGAGTGTTTAATGTACTTAAAAATTATATCTTCCAGCAGTCTCCAGTACTGATTTAATAGGTCTGGTCTTTTGAAATGAATCCTATATCATATTTATGATGATGTCTTATTCAAGAATGAAAGTAAATCTAATGAGAGACAATTCCTTTGATGAGAGTGACAATTACATCACTTGAGCCAGCACATGCACAGATCTCTCTCCTATTGACAATAAACGAGTTGCTTTGGAAATAAATTTAATGTTTTAATCTCAGGTTTTAGGTTGTCATTTGTGAAGAAACCAGAACAAACTTAGGTGTGCCCCAAATCATGCAAAACAAAGTGGAAATAGAAAATCGAAAGATAGAGATAAATTAGAATTTTCCACTAACCATCATTTTCAACTCCCTTAAACACCAAATCTTTCCTCTGAATTCAAGTACATGCACAAAAGTAGTAACTATCGAGCCTCCAGGACAGGCCAGCCCGGGTTACAACTGATTTCTTTTTTTTCACCTGTAGTTCCAAGTATGATCCCCTTTTTTCAAATTCTTTTGATTCTTCTACAAATCCTTTATAGTAAGAGTAATGGCTAATTTGCTAAAGTTGAGAAAACATAGCAAAGTCCTAAGTAAATTAATATATATAACTGGAAGTAGATTTTGTAGAATATTAAGAAATGTGAATATATAACAAAAAGCCTAGATCGGAATAAACCAATTCTAATTTGAATTTTAAGAACTACTCAGGTAAAAATAGGCTTTTATTTGTTTCTAACTGCTTTTTGTTTTACCTATTTACTTAAAGTCAGATTCTTACTCTGTTGCCCAGGATGGTGTGCAGTGGCATGATCTCTTCTCACCACAGCCTCGACCTCTGGGGCACAGGCAATCTTCCCACCTCAGCCTCTCGAGTAGCTGAGACTATAGGCACATGCCATCACACCCAGCTAATTTTTTGGATTTTTTTGTGGAGATGAGGTCTTGCTATACTGCGTAGGCTGGTCTTGAACTCCTGGGCTCAAGCAAATCTCCTGCCTCAGCTTCTCAAAATGCTGGGACTGTAGGTGTGAGCCACTGTGCCTGGACTAATTGCTCTGTAAATGGCAAAACTTTCTTTCTTAGATTATTTCTTTTTTTCCTATTACAATAAAAACTAGAATTTCATTAATTTTCATTTCAGGGTAAAATCTTATTCAGTGCTGTGTAGTCTAGATCTTGGAATGCATAATTAAAAAATTTTAAAATGTCATTCTTTTGTTGAGGAAATGTTAATAGAAAGCGCAATTAACAATTCCAGGTTTGCTAAACTGACACAGGACAAAGTGATCGGAGTTGGTAAAATGTGTATTGGCCAATAAATAACATTGAGACAACTGGTCAGGCGAGTGTAAATTAAAGTCTAATATTAACATAAATTCTGGATGAACGCACTGAATCACAACAACAAAAATATGTTCCCCTCAGCTCTTAGGTTCTTTTATTTGAAAATGGAATTTCATATCATGTTTTTAAAACAATTTCTCTGAAGATTTTAATAAAGCTGCAGAAAACATTAAATAAAAGATTGCTTATATCTTATCCGGATACAAACTAGATTTTGCTTATTCACCTGCATATTTGGTAGACAGTGCAAATGTATATTTTGGAAAATTCTATTCAGTCTATAACCTTCTTACCAGAGAAAATGAAAAGGCTTTACCTGCTAATTGGCTTGCACACCTTGACATGACGTCATCAGAGGTGCGATTTGCTTACTTCTGATACTGAGGCTTTAATAATGAAAGCTTTTAGTAACTTACTACTTTCCTCAAAATCTGCAGAAGCACTTAATAAGATTTTTGACTTTGTGGAGTGGAAGGAGCTAATCTCCTGAGACTAGTGCCTACAAGATGGCTACTATTTTTGCTGGCTATAGAAAAGATGTTAAAATGTTGGCCTGCCATAAAGTTAGGTTTCCAAAGTGTGGAATAGGAAGAATGCCCTTCTTAATTTGAAAATTCATTGAGAATGAAATGAACATTGAGTAAAGGATTATAGTAAAACAAAAATGTATTTGCTGTTTCTCCAACTGGTTAATGACCTGTGAAGAGGTTACAGAAAATCTGGAAAAGGATAAACTAATTGTAGGATCACCTGATTGTTTGATATTATGTGTTGGTTGTGACAAAAACTCATACATTTAAATACACACACACACACACACACACCCCTCATGTTTTGGAACAAGACTACCTCAGACTCAAAAAACTGCCACCAGAAAAATGCAGCTAAGTTAAACAGGACAGTTTCAATTTCTTTACTAAAACTGTAACTTACTTAGCATCTACTTTCTTTTTGTTTGTTTTCATTTTAAAATAGTCAATTGACAGGCCAGGCTCGGTGGCTCAGCCTATAAACTCAGCACTTTAGGAGGCCGAAGAGAGTGGATTGCCAGAGCCCACGGGTTCGAGACCAGGCCAGGCAACTTGGTGAGACCTCATCTCTACAATAAACCAAAAATTAACTGGGCGTGGTAGCACAACTGTAGTTCCAGCTACTTGGAAGGCTGAGGCGGAAGTATCGCCGGAACCCAGCAGGTCGACACTGGGGTGGCCATGAATGTGCCACTGCACTCTAGCCTGGACGACGGAGTGAGATTCCAACTCAAAAAATGAAATGAAATAAAATATTCAATTGACGAAGATTGTATATATTTGAGGTGTACCATGTAATGACTTGATAGATGTGTACACTGTATGATGCTGATCACAAACTACATAACACGTCATCACCATCATACAGTACATTAGATGACCAGAATTTGTTCATCTTACTACTGAAATTTGCACTGTTTGATCAACATCTTCCCATTTCTCTCACCACACTCTGGCAAATGCCATTCTATTCTCTGTTTCTATGAATTTGACTTTTTTTAGATTCCACATATAAATGAGATCATGCAGCATTTATCTTTCTGTGTCTGGCTTATTTCACTTAGCGTGATGTCCTCTAGGTTCAGTCATGTTGTTCAAATGGTGAGATTTCTCCTTTTATGGCAAAATAATATTCCATTGTGTATGTATACCACATTTTCTTTATCTATTCATCCAGTGATGGACATGTATGTTGTCTCCATATCTTCTATTGTGAGTTATGCTGCAATGAACATGGGGTGCAGGTATTTATTCATGGTACTGGTTTTATTTCCTTTGGTATATACCCAGAAGTGGAGTTGCTGGATCATATGGTAGTTCTATTTTTGCCTTTTTGGGAAGTCTCCATATTGTTTTCTATAATGGCTGTTCAATTTACATTCCCACCAAGGGTGTGCAAGAGTCCTTTTTTTCTCCATACCTCATCACCACTTGTTATCCCTTTTTTTTTTTTATACTAACAATCTTAACTGGTGTGAGGTGATAGCTTATTGTGACTTTGCTTTGCATTTCTCTGATTAGTGATGTTGAGCATCTTTTCATACACCTGTTGGCCATGTGTAAGTCTTCTTTGGAACATGTCTATTTGATCATTTTTTGATGGGATTATTCAGGTTTTCTTGCTATTGACTTGTGTGCTTTCTTTATTTTGAATATTAACCCCTTATCAGATATATGGTTTGCAAATACTTTCTCCCATTTGGTAGATTGCCCTTTTTATCTTGTCGATTGTTTCCTTTGCTGTAAAGAAGCTTTTTATTTTTTATGTGGAACCTATTTTCTATTTCACAAGTTCGGACCAGGCGTGGTGACTCATGCCAGTAATCCCAGTACTTTGAGAGATGGAGTCAGGAGATTACTTGAACCCAGGAGTTCAAGATCCAGCCTGGGGAACATAGCAATACCTTGTCTCTATTTTTATTATATAAAAAATATTTTAAAAAACCAGAATTCACAAATTCAAAAATTAGCTCTGTGTTTTAAAGCCATTTTCTCTGAGAAAGAGAGATTTAATTAATAATGACTTTATATGTGGATCTTAAACATTATGGGCACTTTAGACATGAATAGCCTATAATAATGAAATTACAGGTGCAAAGCACCTGACTGATGATGTGTTCTACCAGAACAAGTTTTTAGGTGCAGAAGAGATGGACGTTTTTAGAACACCACAAGTCCAAATCCTGCTGCTGCTAATAGATAAAATCATAAGTATTTCATATATAAAAGTCTTTGTTGAGCGTTATTTGGCTTTACTGACAGCACACTAGACTGACACCAGGAAACAATATAATGTGGGCTTGATAAGAGCAGAACTGAAAGTCAAAGTGGATCTTACCTGTACTGTATTGTTTTATTATCACACAAAAGACAAAAATAACATCCTACAGACTGCCGGCAGATCAGAGAAATGTTATTGGAAAAGGAAACAGAAAGAGTAAAAGTATCCTAAGGTATGAGGCAGAAAGAAACATCTTGCTACATTTTTATTAAATAAAGGCAGTATGTGTTTTATTACTCCTCCTGGATTTATGCTTCTTCTTTAAAAAATCATATATATCTTAAGAATATACAATAATGTAAATTGAAATATTGAAAAGTTCAACATAAAGAGTTTAGAAAGAATTTAAATAAATTGCTATATCAGAAAACAGAAACATTGTAAAAATATTGCTGCACTTCCTCACACATATTGCTTATTTAATTAAGCTTACTGTTAATCATTTCTACTTGTCACTGCTAACTAGGCTTACTGTTTTGTTCAAATAATAGCATTTAACATAAAAGTAAATAATACAGGGCAACCCCTTTGGGTCCCTTCCCACTGTGGGAGCTTTTCTGTCCTCTCAATAAATCCTGCTTTCTCACACAAGTAAATAATACAGAATATGTAATTTCAAATGTGCATCTATTTTTCATATTTTTATGTTAAAGTAATAACATATTTGAGTATACTTATATATTACATACTCAATTATTAAGTTTTGTTTTTGTTTTTTCTAGTATAGTTGTGTCCTAGGTTGATTCTCTAAAATGTTGGTCACTATAGTAGCCAGGATTCTTACTTGTCAGTTCAGGGCTCCCAAAGTACATGTCCCAACAGAAATATTTAGATGGAAACTGGATCTTCTTTTAGGATCTTGCTTTGGAAATCACATATCATCACTTCTACCATATCTTGTTCATTAGAAGCTAGTCACTAAGTCTGGCCCAAATTCAATGGGAAAGAAATCATACTCCATCTTGTTCAGGTTAGTATCAAACCCCTGGGCTCGAGTGGTTCTCCCGCCTCTGCCTCTGAAAGTGTTGGGATTACAGGTGTGAGCAACTGTGCCTGGCCTATACTCCAACTTTTGATGAGGAAACTGTCATATTGTAGGTATGCTTTAAAACTCCTACAAATAATGAAGAATAGAGTGATTCTCATGCACTTTTGCTAGACAAACCGGCATACCCTTTTTGGAAAGCAACCAAAATAAAAGGTAATTCTACTTTTAGAAATTTAGGTTATGGACGTCCTTAAAACTATGTAAAAACTTGCCAAATAGATTCTTTAAAGCTTTTCCCACCACTCTAATTTTTTACTTTGAAAATGTTCAAAACTACAGAAACATATCATGGTGGATTAGAGATGGTCACAAATTAGTTGACATTTCTCATTTCTTGAATCTGTGCTACTATGACGTCTTGGTCAAGAAAAACCCCAAGAAGTCTCTCTGTGCCAGTTCTGAACCTAGATTTTAAGAGGACTGGCTGTTTCTAGGGTGGTTTATTGAAGCCCTGAGTCAGCTTGTAAGCTTAATTATCCTGGTGAAGACACAATGACCAGAGACCTTGCGGCTACACAGAGAGGGAGAGGGTTCCAGCTGAATCCAGACATCCCCATCAAGACACTAACCATGTTTTGGATTCTTTGGCCCATTCATTAGCTGCATGAATATCTAGTCACCAAGTGACTTTGGGTAATGCCGCCTAGAGCAGAACCACCATCTAGCTAAAGCTCAATCCACAAAACGGTGAAATAAAATGGAATGGTTTTTTCTTAAGTTGTTAAGTTTGGGGTAGTTTGGTATGCAACAATAGATCATCAGAATGCCTCTATATCTTTCACCCATATTTGTCAGCTGTTAACAGGTTGTCACATTTGTGCCCCTGCCCTCTCTTTCTCTGGAGAGATCTGGAATTGACCATGTCCAAAAGGAACCCAGGTTCCTTCTTTGAGGAAGGTATTTAGATACTAAGTCCTGAGCTCTGGTATGCTAACTGCTACAGGAACTCAATTCATACTGATATTGCAGATCAAATTCAACATCCCAGGGCCCCTCACATTCCTCTCTTCCATATGTATATCTCTTTTTTCCCACAGCAAGAAACTTAGTTCACAAAGCCATCAGTTTATTTACTCATTTGCTCTATTTTACACATACACAGAAAGCTCCAGAATTATTTCACCAATACAACTACTAACAACCGAATCAAATTTCTTTGTTATTCTTTTTATTCTTAAAACATTCTACTAAGGGTTCCATTTAATAAAAATTAATTGAATTAATACTTTTTTCTTTTTGGCCATATAGTCAAGTTTATATATAGTCAAGTTCTATTTGTTTTCAATGTTAGTGATTTCTTTTTTCCATGTTTTTCCATTTAATTTGATTTTGAAATAATATGTAAACCACTTACATGGTTCAGATGGCAAAATTATATAAAAAGGCAATATTAAACAACTCTTCTACCCCTATTCATTCCATTCTATTTCCACTTAGCACCTATCGGTAAACATTTTCATTAGTTTTTGTTTTGTTTTGTTTTCTGAGTCAAAGTTTCACTCTGTTGCCCAGGCCAAAGCTCAGTGGCATGCTCATGGCCACCGCAGTCTAGACCTGCTAGGCTCAGGTGATTCTTCTCTCTCAGCCTTCAAAGTAGCTGGGACTACAGGCACTTGCCACCATGTCCAGCCAATTTTTTAATTTTTATTGTAGATTTGCGGTCTCACCGAGTTACCCAGGCTGGTTGCGAATCCCTGGGCTCAGGTAGTCCTCTCATCTCCACCTCCCAAAGTTCTGGGATTACAGGCGGGGTCACTGTGCCCAGCCTCATTAGTTTGTTTTATCCTTCCTCTATTTCCTTTTTTTAAAACCAAGAAAATACATTGCCCTTTTATTTTTACACAAAACATGGCAAAATACTTTTTTCTTTTTACTCCTTGATTTTTTCAGTTACTGTATCTGGTAAATCATTCCACATCAATTCACAAATCTCTGTTTATTCTTTTTTATGGTTAGTTGCACAATCTTTTGTTGTAACTAAAAACTGTTTAAAAAATGGTTTAAACATATTCTCTGGGATCAACACTGCCTGGGTTCAATATCTAACTCCACTTCTCACAAGTTAGACTTTCTAAGCCTTTCTTTCTTCATCCGTAAAATGAAGACAGTATGATTACATCCTAATGGGGTAGTCATGAGGAGTAAATGAGATAATTTATGTAAAATTTTTAAAAGAGTAACTGGCATAATTTGTTAAATTTCACAAATAAAAATACAGAATGTCCAGTCAAATTTGAATTTCAGATAAACAACAGGACATGCCTATACTAAAAATTATTTGTTGCTTATATAAAATTCAACTTTAACTGGCATCTTTATCTAACAACCCTAACTTGGTATTTTGTGAGCACTTAAAAATTGTTATGTATTACTGTAATCTTTATTTTGAAAATGATGTTTGTAAGTTGGGGTTTGGTTAACTATGTAATGGTATAAGCAAACCATGTACCCTGAAGAAGCATGAGTTAGATTTACATGTGCTTTGGGAAGGTCTTCAAGAAATATTAAGTGACAAAGTGAGGTGCAGAATAGAATGTAAATAATACTCCCATTTGTATAAATTTCTTAAAGAACATATACTTATTTTCATCAAAAACTGTCTAGATATTTCTTTGAGTGTTTTCAAATTTTTTTACCATGTTCTATACCTTTTTAATAGATACCTCTTTAATACCTTTTAAAAAATGCTCATTAGAGAAAAGACCTATTTTCATTTCTAGGTGGCTTCAATGTAAATAAATGAAAGTATTTTTCCTTGAAAAACAAAACCAAACAATAAAATAGACAAGATTAGCCAGGCTCGGTGGCTCAACCTGTAATCCCAAGCTTTGGGAGGCTGAGGTGAGTGGATTGCCTGAACCCATGTGTTCGAGTCCCGCCTGGGCAACTTGGCGAGACCTCATCTCTACAATAAATCAAAAAAAAAAAAAAAATGAGCCGGGGTGGTAGCGCGCACCTGTAGTTCCAGCTACTTGGAAGGCTGAAGCAGAAGGATGGCCAGTGCCCAGCTGGTCGAGGCTGTGGTGGCTGGGAGCGGCCACTGCACTCCAGTCTGGGCAGCAGAGTGAGACTCCAACTCAAAAAAAAAAAGAGAGAAGATTGTAGTCCTGTAATGTTAACATAAGCATTTTTAAAAAGTGAATGGAGATGTGATAATCAGACTTCTAAAATGGTCCCCAATGATCCTCCTTTCCTGGTATTCACACACTTGTGTAATGTGTTTCCTTTGAACATGGGCTAAATCTAGTGACTTCTAACCATTAGGATGTGTCAAAGGATATAGCCAACTCTCTCTATTGACTTATCAGCCTTTATCCTATGGTGAAGTAAGATGGCACATTGAAAGGACATAGGGGCAAGTAGTCTCTGATTTGTATTTAGTGAGGAGTCGAGGCCTTCAGTCCAGCAACCTTCAAGGAACTGAAATCTTGTCATGAAACAGTTCTTTCCTTCAGGCTACACTTCAGATCCTGAATTAACACTTTGCTGTCTTATGAGAGACCGTGAAGAAGAAAACCCAGCTAAACCATGCCCAGATTCCTGACCCAAAGGAACTGTAGGATAAAAACATATGCTGTTTTAAATCCCACTAAGTTTTAGAAAAATTTGTTATATAGCAACAGGTCACTAAAGTATAAGGATATCTAAGAACAACCTTTACTAGAATGGCAGGAACCATAAAAATGCAACTACTAAATTTCACTGAAAGACATGATAAGAAACTTGCATAAATAAAGAAACAGGAAATATTTCTAGATAGGAAAGCTGAATAATATAAAGATGTTTATTCTTCCTAAATAGGTATATGTTTAATACAATTTGAAATCAAGATGGGATTTTTAGAAGGAGTGGTGGAAAAGTAAAAATAGGCAGTATAATTTTATTTCTTGTAAAAGATTACAAATATAGCTAAGGAATATTTTTTAAAAGAATGAAAAAATATGATAAAATATAAATATGTTGTAAAGTTAAAATCATTTAATCTTTGTGAATTGTTATCCAAGAAAAGACAGATAACTGGTAAAGAGAAAAATAGCTGAGAAATATCTTCTAATATATTGTAGGGGTGAAGGAAATTTTTCCCTCCTCTTATGAAGGTTCGAGTTTGCTGAAATAAACCGACAATAGACAGATTAACAGGCGATAAGGTATACAAATTTATTAACATGCATTAAACATAGGAGCCATATAAAATATGAGACTCGAAGAAGGGCCAGGTAGCTGCAGTATCAGAGGGAAGAAGAAAATGGGAAATGCAGGCAATGGTGAACACTAGTAAATATTTTGGGGAGAAATAAATGGCCCAAAGAGCAGATAATTGCTTGTAAATTATTATGTTGGAAAACTGAATGAGCCTGGCAGGTTATGTGAAGGTAAGGGGTAGAATTACACTGTGAACAAAGGTGGCCTTATTTTTCACATATAGTATCTTAGATAATCTCTAAGAGCCACTCTCAGAATAGATAAAAAGTCTGTCTGGGCATGGTAACAACTTTTAGTCTCTTCTCTTCCCCTATGGTTAATCTTTCCTGGTTACTTAAGGAAATTTCTAGGGAGCGGATTTAAGAAAATTGTGCTTCTTTTGGAAGGAAGTTTTCTCAGTCGGATAAGGAAATTCCAGAGATAGCCCCTTCCATCACTTGGGAGGGAGAAGCAAGAGCAAGTTAGAAAGTCCTTGGCTCTGAGGTAACTTTAAAGGTTTTCCGATTTATTTTAATTCAAAGTGCTCAGAATGTCAAAGCATCATGATTTGGGGTATCATTTTCTGAACCCAACGATCTATAATAAATTAGTATATATAAAGAATCATCACAGGAGAAGGGGAAAATACTCAGTAAGCTGCCCTGAGAAATTTTACTCAAAGTTATTTAGGAAATAAATCCATGGATAAGAGTTCATGGGCCATAGTTGAATATTCTTAATTTAGATCCTCATTTCTTACCATGTTTCAAAGCAAATTTTAGTATCGACTCTCCCCTTCTTCCTTTCTCCTCTCCTCCTTGTCCTTCTCCTTCTCCTTTCCTTCCCCTTCCTCCTCATTCTTCTCTCTCTCTTTCTCTGGCTCTCTCTTTTCTTCCTTAGTTCAGGGAAGAGAGAGCTTCTAGGGAGCTTTTTCTTTTTAAGGAAAGTTCTTAATTCTGAGACCATTACAAATTCACATTAAGTTGTAAGAGATACTACAGAGATACCCCATGGACCCTATTATATAATAAGGAATTTGACTGGGCTTTTATTCCTGGTTATGGGAGAGAAAAAAATCCTTGGAATTTTCTGAGTAATAAGAGTGTTTTTGTTAACATGAGTACCTTGGATCACACCTGATCATTTGTGTTAATGAGATAACTCATTTTGGGCCCTTAGGTAAGCTTCAGAATAAGGGCTGGTTATGCCTAAAAGAGCAACCATATGATTAGAGGTTGGGGCTTTGAGTCATGTGATATCAGCCCAACCTCCTGAATTTCGGGAGGCGGAAGAAACATGGTAGGGTTGTAACCAAGTATCTAGACCTTATTCCTCTCTCTTTCTTAATTTTAAGACGTAGCCTTGAAACATGTTTTAGAAACTTTCTAGTACCGTGCATGCTTATCTAATCATATTCTTGCTTAGAAATTCCAGAGGCTAATCTTAAAACAGTCTGAATTTTGTGACCCTCCCACCTAGGGGGATTGATGAGATGGTTAATCCATAACTTGAGATAAAACCAAGTAGACCCCTGGGAGGACCACCACCCAAGATAAGTGATAAGAACAAGACATCTGCACTCTGTGCCATTCCTGCATGTTTTCCATACCTAAGTTTCCCTTTTTAAGCCCTTGCATTCAGACTAAAAATTTGAAACAGTCTCTTGGAGGCATGGGCCTGTCCATTTCCCCAGTTTTTGGCTTTTGGAATAAAGTCCCTTTCCATTCATCATATCTCGTCTTTGAGTTTGACTTTGAGCAGTTGAGCTTGTTTTGGTTACAGAGCTTCCTGGTTGGTGAACACATAAATGTACCTGGAATGTGCACTCTGATTCAATGTGGAAAGGACATGGAAACTCTGTGTTGGGACCTTCTCAGACCTCCCCCTATGTGTCTCTTCATTTTAGTGGTCTTGATATGTATTATTAAGATAAAGTTTTAATCGTAAGTATTATACTTTCCTGAGTTCTGTGAGTCATTTTAGTAAATTAAACCTGTGGTGGTTGTAGGATATCCTGAATTTGTAGCCAGTCAGTCAGAAGTGTGTGTGGTCTGAGGAACCCCAAAGAGTGACTGGAGTCTTAAATGAGGGCAATCTGTGGAGAACTGAGCAATTAACTTGTGGGTCTGCACTAACTGTGGGAGGTTGGTGACAAAATTATATTGCAATATACCAGTTGAAGCTGAAACAGAATATACCCTCTACCCAATTTTATCCAATGATAACATCTTGCAAAAATATAATATATATGGTACAATATCACAATGAAGATATTGACATTGAAGCAGTCGGGATACAAACCACTTGGTTTTGGACCTGCTTCTGAAACCTTCCAATATCCTTTAGTTCAAAGTACTTGGCATGACAATGTACTATGCTTTGGAGGATCATTTCCTAAACTCCAGTATATGTGTATATCAATTTAGGGATAATTAATATCTTTCTGTGCTGATTCTTCCAATCTATAAGCATAGTACGTATCTCCATTTATTTAGATCTTCTTTTATTTCTTTCATCAGTGTTGTGTAGTTTTTAGATTACAAATCCTATAATTGTTTTGTTAAATTTATACCTAAGTATTTCATTATTTCTGAGCAATAACAAATTGCATTGTTTTTAAAATTTCAGTGTCTAGTTGTTCATTGCTATTTTATAGAAATGCAATTAATATTTTCACATATATCTTTGTCTTAGTCTGCTTAGTACTGCTATAAATAAATACCCGAGGCTCATAAATTTATGAAGAAAAATGTTTATTTGGCTCATGATTCTGATGTCTGGAAAATTTCAGGATTGGGCATCTATATCTGGCAAAAGCGTAGGCTGCTTTCACTCATGATTGAATGTTAAAGGGAGTCAGTGTGTACAGAGATCACATGGCTACAGAGGAAACAAGAGAGGGAGGAAGAATGTTCCAGGATCCTTTAAACAATGAATGCTCTCAGGAATGAACAGAATGAGAACTGGAGGACGTTAATCTATCCATGAGGGATTCACTCCAGTGACTGAAACACATCTCCAACATTGGGATCGAACTTAAACATGAGATTTGGGGGAACAAATATCCAAATCACATCAATAGTGTATCCTGAGACTTGTTGAACTCACCCATTAATAATAAAAAATTTTTTTTGTAAATTCCTTGGGATTTTCTACATAGGCAGTCCTGTCATCTATAAATAAGGAGAGTTTCACCTCCTACTTTCCATTATGAATGCCACTTATTTTCTTTTCTTGTCTTATTACACTGGCTAGAACTTCCAGCTCTATGTTGAGTAAGAGTGATGAGGGCATCATTGCCTTGTTCTGACCTTGATGAAAATACGCTCAATCTTTCATCATTAAGTCAAAGATCAGTTATAGTTTTTCTTTTCTTTTTATTTATTTATTGTAGAGACAAGATGCCTGGGCTGATCTCGAACCCACAGGCTCAGACAATCCACTTGCCTCGGTCTCCCAAAGTGCTGGGATTACAGACTGAGCACCAAGCCCAGCCTAGGTATAGGTTTTCTATAGATAATCTTTATCAAGTTGAGAAGTTTTTTTCCAATTTTTCTGAGAGTTTTCTTTTAAAATCAGGAATAAGTGTTGAACTTTGTCGAATGCTTTTTCTACCTTGATTGATGTGTGTGTGTGTGTGTGTGTGTGTGTGTATGTGTGTGTGTGTGTGTATGTTAACCTAACACAGTGACTTACCATGTGGAAAAAACAAACTGTTTCTCCCACTACACTCCCACAACAGAATTTTGACACCAGATGTGTGGGGATTTCCTCCTACAGTGGAAACCAGCTAGATGTTCTCCAACTCAGTTCAATTTTGACACCATCTACTTGGAGATAGATCCCACAGGGTGAAGGCTCAGTCCCACAAGACTGTCCCTTACTTTCAATGTTCTACAATCACAAGCCCTAGGTTATTTTACCTGTGCTTCTGATTGACCAGCTATAAATTGGGGTTCCCGTACTTTGATTTGATTAATTTGCATGAGCAGCTCACAGAACCCAGAGAACAATTATGGTTTATTGTAAAAGACATTACAAAGGATACAGATGAAGAGATGCATAGGGCAAGGTATTGGGAAGGGGTCACAAAACTTCCATGCCCTTTTCTGATGAGCCACCCTCCAGGAACCTTTATGTGTCCGGTTATTTGGAAGCTCACCATACCCTGTTCTCTTGGGTCTTTTATGGAAACCATTGAATATGCATGACTGAAGCATGGCCAACAGTGTAGAAATATGATCAGACAAAAAGGTTTTGATTGAATACTGACCAACTGAACAGGGAAACCAACAAGGCCTGGCTTTTCATGTTCTTCTTTGCCTCTCTATTGTAGTGTTGTTTCCTTTGGGGTATGGGGCAGGACCCCTCTGGAATGAGGGTCTTATGATCTATTACCAGTCAAGAGTAGATGTAGAGAATTTCTTTACTGTCAACTCCAAGACAGAAAGGCATGAAAAAATTATATTTTCAGTTTCTTGACCTGCCTTGAGGAGGAAAGAAGCAGATAAAAGGAGGGCAGAAGGTCTAAGGGAGAGTTACTCTTTCCTGTGGCCTGCTTCTGAGGCCTAGAGCAACCCAACATTATAACTAAAGACTGTCTCTCACCTCTATGGCACTGAAACTGTTCTACAACTATCTCAGGAACCAAGGACAGAAGATCAAATCAAGACAACAAAAGACAGATATGCCTATTGTTGTAGTCACCTAGGAAATAATAAGGGCTATGGGAGTTATGAGCCAGGAACTATGAACAAAAAGCCATATATATATATATATTCGCAGATACATCGATTACTTTCTGAATATTGAACCAGCCTTGGTCACATTATTCTATAATGTTAAATTATTCTTTCCATATATTGCTAAACTCTATTCAGCGACATATGTTAACAGATTGTATATCTATTATCCTGAGAAACACTGATCTGTAGTATTCTTTTTTGTATTGCCCTTGGTAAGGTAATAGTAGCTTCATGAAATGAATTGCAGAATGG
>CAUYQG010108723.1:0-23036 GCA_963574415.1 Tarsius wallacei
ATCTTTGACAAAGCCTCCAACAACAACCACTGGGGAGAGGAGAACCTATTCAGTAAATGGTGCTGGGAAAACTGACTGATCACATGCAGAAGATTGAAACAGGACCCCTACCTATCACCATACACAAAAATTAACTCTAAATAGATCAAAGACCTAAACGCAAAACCTCAAACTATAAGAATCTTAGAAAACGCAGAAGAAACCCTCACAGAAATTGGAACTGGCAACCAATTCCTATTCAGAACCCTAAAGGCCAATATCTTAAGAAATAAGATATACAAGTGGGACCTCATCAAATTAACGAGCTTCTGCAAAGCAAAAAAAACCATCAAGAGAGCAAGGAGATAGCCCACAAAAGGGGAAAGAATATTTGCCAACTGTATATTTGACAAAGGCCTAACATCTAGGATCTACAAGGAACTCAAACACATCAAAAGGAAAAAAAACAAACAGCCCCTTTTAAAAGTAAACAAAGACATGAATAGACACTTCTCAAAAGAAGATATACGAGCAGCCAACAGGCACATGGAAAAGTGCTCAGCCTCACTCATCATCAGAGAAATGAAAATCAAAACCACATTGAGATACCACTAAACCCAGTAAGAATGGCCATCATCATTAATAAAACAAACAACAATAGATGCTGGCAAGGATGTGGAGAAAAAACGAATGCTTCTACACAACTGGTGGGAATGCAAACTAGCGCAATCTCTTTGGAAGACAGTGTGGCGTTTTCTGAAAGAACTAGAAATTGACCTTCCATATAACCCAACAATTCTCCTATTGGGAATATACCCAGAGGAACTCAAATCATTCTACAAAAAAGATACCTGCACACATATGTTTGTTGCAGCTCTATTCACAGTAGCAAAAACATGGAACCAACCATGTTGCCCATCGAAACTGGACTGGATTTAAAAAGTGTGGTACATATACACAGTGGAATATTATGCAGTCATAAAGAAAGACAAACATATGGACTCTGCAGCAACTTGGATGGATTTAGAGTCTGTCACACTCAGTGATCTGTCACAGAAACAAAGAACAGAGTACCATACGTTCTTACTCATAAGCGAACGTTGAACAATTATCATAATACTATAAGAAAGGGATTAGCAGTAGTGGGAAACTGTCAAGGGAGGGAGGGTGGGTTTGGCAGTTGAGTGAAACTGCTAGGGGAGGGAGGGACATACCTCATCAACAAGGGTACCTGCATAATCATCATTTGTATACCTAATCCTGAATTGTACTCCATATCTTTATAGTAAAAAAACCCAACAAGACACTAACTCTTCAATTTTCTGATGTCTTAGGGAAATGAGGAGGCTGCAGAAGAAGTTTGAATATAGAAGAGGTTGGCTAATGAGATTTAAGGAAATAATTTGTCCCCATAACATAAAAGCCCCGGGTGAAACATCAAGTTCTAAGAGGGAAGCTGTAGCAAGTTTTCCAGAACTTCTAGCTAATATAATTGTTGAAGGTAACTATACTAAGCGACAGATTTTTTTCAGTGTAGATGAAACATCCTCCTATTGGAAGAAGCTGACATCTAGGACTTTTCTTCTCTAGAGAAAAGAAGTCAATGTCTGGTTTCAAAGCTTCAGGAAACAAGCTGACTTTTTGTTAGGGGATAATGCAACCGGTGACTTTAAGTTGAAGCCAATATTTATTTTCCATTTTTTCCATTCCCAAAATCCTACACCCTTAAGAATTATACTAAGTCTACTCTGCTTATGCTCCACAGCATCTGTTTACAGCATGGTTTGCTGAATATTTTAAGCCCACTCTGAAGCTCTACTGGTCAGAAAAAAATATGTTTCTTTCAAAATATCACTTCTCACTAACAACGCACCTGGTCACCCAAGAGCTCTGATGGAGATTGTTTTTCATGCCAGCAAACACAACATCCATTCTGCAGCCCTTAGATCCAGGAGTTCATTTCAACTTTCAAGTATGATTATTTTAAAAAATACATTTTTTAAGGCTATCGCTGCCATAGATAGTGATTTCTCTAATGGATCTAGGCAAAGTAAATTGAAACTTTCTGGAACAAATTCACCACTATTTATGCCATTAAGAACATACGTGATTCATGGGAGAAGGGCAAAATATCAAAATTAACGTGATTTTGAAATAAGTTGTTTCCAACTCTCATGGATGACTCTAAGGGGTTCAGATTTCAGTAGAAGTAATTGTAGATGTGGTGGAAATAGCAAGAGAACTAGAATGGGAAGTGGAGCCTGAAGGTGTGACTGAATTGCTACAGTCTCGTGATAAAGCTTGGTTTTGTGAAGAGTTGCTTCCTATGGATAAGCAAAGAAAATGGTTTTGTGGGATAAATCTATTCCTGGTATAGATACTATGAATATTGCTGACATGGCAACAAATGATCTAGAATATTACTCAAATTTAGTTGATACAGTAGCAGCAGGGTTTGAAAGGATGGACTACAGTTTTGAAGTTCTACTGCGGGTAAACTCCATCAGACAACATCATGTGTCACAGAGAAATCTGTCATAAGAGAGTCAATTGATGCAGTAAGCTTTATTGTCCTTTTTAAAGAAATAGCCACAGCCACCCCAACTTTTAGCAACCACCACCCTGGTCGATCAGCAGTCATCCACATTGAGGCAAGACCTTTCACCAGTAAAAAAAACTATGACTTTTTGAGGGCTCAGATGTTGACTAGCGTTTTTAGAAGTAAAGTATTTTTAATTAAGATATGTACATTGATTTTAGGCATAAAGATAATGTACACTTAATGGACTATAATTTAATAGACTACATAATTTTTATATGCACTGAGAAACCAAAAAAATTGTGACTCACTTTTCTGCAATATTCATTTTACTGTGGTGGCCTAGATCCAAGCTCCTAATACCTCTAAGGTATAGATATATACATATTTGAAAAAACCTAATGTAGGCATATGTCATGTCATGAATAGGAGGGCTCAAATTTTAAATATCCCAATTTTTCCTGTGATAGATTAAAGATGGTCATAAATTCTCTGACACTCCTTGACCATAGAAAGCTCAAATCTGTGTCCTCTCCTCTTGAATCCAAGTGGACTTCGAACATTCTGGCTAGTAGAAAATAATGGAAATGACACTGTGATTGTTTCTGGACCCAGGCTTTAAGAAGACAACAGCTTCCACTTTCTATATTTTAGAACTTTTTTATCTGAGAGTCCTTAGCTTCCATATAAGAAGTCCAACTATACTGACACTGCTACACCAGAGAAGCCACGGGTAAGGCCTCTCATTAGATGCTCAGCTCATCCAGTCTTGCCTACCAATGTATCAGACACCTGAATGAAGTCCTCTCAGACAATTCCGACCAACCTATTCACCAACTGAGTCCTTCTGAAATTAACAAGCTGATTCTAAATTTGTGTGGAAATTGAGACAAGAATGTCTAAGCTGATACTGAAGAAGGATAAAGTTAAAGAACTCATACTACCTGATATCAAGATTTATTATAAAACTTCCGAGATTGAGACATACTCCCTCTGGGAGCCCTGAGCTTCCATGTAGAAAATGAGATAACTACACTGAGAGTGCCAAACTGGAGAAGTTACCTATAGTGTCTGTTGTCAGAGTCCCAGCAATTTGAGATATTTATTTTCAATAACTCTGCAAGTTATTAAGGCAATGCACATGTAAAGTATACCAAAGACTCAGAATAAAGAGTTCAAAAATCGATGCACACATTTTCGAAACTTTATAGCAAGAAGAACTGTTCAGAGTAGTATCAGGTATAGTATTTCCAACATATTGTCTTACATGGGAATAAAATTTATTTATAAATTCTAATAAATTCATAATAAATCAGTACCTGGTGGATTGTAGACATAGTTTTTACAGATGATACAATCAACAAAATATTAGCAAGTCAACTTCAACAGTGTGTCAAAATAATTGTTCATGATGACCAAATGAGATTTATCCAATGAATGCAAGGGTGGTTCAACCTAAGAAAATCAATCAGTGTAGTATATCGCATTAATAAAACAAAGGAAAAAAACACATGATATCTCAACTGATGCCAAGAAAGGCATGCGGCAAAATTCAGCACCTTTTTATTTAAAAAAAAAACTTTCAGAAAATTAGAAATAGAGGGGAAAGTCCTAAACATCATAAAGGGAATATATCAACAACCACAAATAGCATCACACCATATGGTAAAAGGTTGAAAACTTTCTCCCTAGGATCAGGAACAAGAGAAGGATGACCCCTTTTAACTCTACTAGTCAACATGTACTAGAAGTTCTAGGTAGAGCAATTAGACAAGAAAAATAAATAAAAGGCATCTAAATTAGAAAAAAAGTGGTAACACTCTGTTGACATATCATTATCCTCTATATAGCAAATCCAAGAGCCTACATGAAAGTTGCTCACTTCCGTTTTCTGTATGTCACTTTTGTTTTTCTCTTCCACCACTGGCTGCACCAGAGTCTCTCTGAGCCTACTCTGGGGCAGAAGATTACCAAATTACTGGATAGTTCCCTGCCCAATTAAACACTGTTAGATTTAATCTGTCTTAGATTTTTCTTTTAACAATGCTAAAAACTATCATACACTGTTAAAAGTAATTAAAGGACAGCTAAATAAATGGAAAGATATGTGTGTCCATGGACTGAAAGACTTATGAACATAGCTAAGATGTCAATACTATCCAAAGCAATATAAAGATTAACTGCAATCTCTATCAAAATTCTAACAGCTTTTTTTTTTTTTTTTTTTTTTTTTGCAGGAGTGGAAAGATAGACCCTTAAATTCATACAGAATTTCAAGAGACCCTGAATAGCCAAACTAATATTGAAGAATAAAAATAAAGTTGGAGGACTCACACTTTCTGACGTCAAAACTTGTAGCAGAGCTACAGTTATTAAAACAGTGTGGTACTGGCATGAAGACAGACCCAGAGATCAGTGGAATAGAACAGAGCAGAAATAAACTCTCACACATATGGTCAATAGATTTTTTACAAGAATGCAGGACTATTAAATGGGGGAAAGGATAGTCTTTTCAACAAATGGTGCTGGGAAAACTGACATTCACATTTTAAAAAAATGAAATTGAATCTGTACCATACACCATATATAAAAATTAACTCAAGAATAACCAAAGATCTAAACTTAAACCAAAGGCTGAAGCTATAAAATGCATAGTAGAAAAAATTGAAGAAAATCTTCATGACATTGGATTAGGCAATAGATATTACACCAAAAAACAGGCAACAAAGGCAAAAATAGATAAATTGGACTTCATAAAAATTAAGAACCTTTGTGTATCAAAGTACATTCAAGAACTTGAAAAGACAATCTACAGAACGGGCAAAAATAGTTGCAAGAGGATATTAATCTGGATATTAATCTTGTCAGATTAATATCCAGACTATATAAAGAGCTCCTACAATTGTGAAATAACAAAAATATTCAAAAATGGGCAAAGTACCAGAGCAGACATTTACAGGCACGGTGGCTCAAGCCTGTAATCCCAGAACTTTGGGAGGCCAAGGCAAGAGGATTGCCTGAGCTCAGGGATTCAAGACCAGCCTTGAGACTCCAACTCAAAAAAAAAAAAAAAGAGCATATACAATGGCTAATAAGTATATTTTTAAAATGCTCAACATCATTAATCGTTAGGGAACTGAAAAATCAAAACCCCAATGACATATCAATCCATATCCATTAAAATGGCTAGTAGAAACAAAGAGGAGAAGAGAGAGAGAATGAAAGGAGAAATGAAAGCAGAAAAAAGGAAAGAAAACAAGTGTTGTCGAGGATGTGAAGAAATAGGAACCCTCGTGTAGAAATGTTCTAGCCTTTGTGGAAAACAGCATGGCAATTCCTCAAAAAGTGAAACACAGAATTACTGTATGTTTTAGCAATTTGTTCTCTAGGTATATACCACCAAACAATTAAAAGTAGGAACTCAAACACATACTTAGAAACCAAATTCATATCAACATGATTCACGATAGCCCCAAAGTGGAAAACAATCCAAATGTTCATCAACAGATGAAGGGATAAAATGCTATCTACCATCTATCTATCTATCTATCTATCGAAATATTATTGTCTTACAAAGAAAGGATATTCGAATGCATGCTGCAGAATTAATGAATTGTGAAAATATTATAGTTAGCTAAAGAAACCAGACACAGAAGGACAAATACTTTATGTGTCCACTTACATGAGGTACCTAGAATACGTCAATTAATAGAGTCAGAATAGAGGTTACCAAGAGCTGGAGGAAGAGAAGAAGGGAAGTTATTATTTAATGAGTTCTTGATGGGGACCAGGAAAAGGTTGGGGCTAGAGACAGTGATGATGGGTACATAGAATTGCGAATGTATTTAATACCACTGAATTGTACATGCACAAATTGCTTAAATGACAAATAATATGCTATGTATTTCTTTCCAGAATTTAAAAAGGATAATATAATAGGTTTCTAGATTTTAGCATAGGTGACTATCTTAATGGTCTTGGGGCAGGCAAAGATTTTTAAATCTTTACCTGATCATGGGAAAAAATAATATGGTATACATTAAAGTTAGGAACATCCATTCATCAAAGGACACTACTTAAAAGTGAACAGGCCTTTTTCTGTCTCTCTGCCTCTCTCTGCCTCTCTCTCTCTCTCTCTCTCTCTCTCTCTCTCTGTCTCTTTCCTTGTCTCTCTCTCTGTCTCTTTCTCACTCTCTCTCTCTCCCCCCTTCTCTTTCTGTCTCTCAAAAAAATTAATAAAAAAACAAAAAAAGAATAAAATAAAAAGTGAACTGGCAAGCCACAGACTGCTAGATGGTGTTTCAATGTACACAGTGTCCTAAAAGGCTTAATATAATTTCAAGCTTTGATAGCTTCAGAGGTACTACCTTATAAATGCAAGCCATTTTGCAGTTTATTTAAATTTAATTTACACTTATTTGGCTTTGTGAAATTTTAACAATACAACATACTATTAGTTTTTCACTTCAGTCACTCTGAAGATGGCAAACGTTTTCTTATGGATCAACTGGTGAATATGAAAAACTAGTCCCAATCGAGCACGGTGGCTCACACCTATAATTCCAGCACTTTGGGAGATGAGAGGATTGCCTGAGCCCGCGGGATCAAGACCAGCCCAGGCAACTTGACGAGACCTCATCTCTACAATAAATCAAAAAATTATCTGGGCATGGTGGCACGTGCCTGCAGTTCCAGCTACTTGGAAGGCTGAGGCGGAAGGATTGCCCGAACCCAGCAGGTCGAGGCTGCGGTGGCTGGGAGTGTGCCATTGCCCTGCACCTGGGTGACAGAGTGAAAATCCAACTCAAAAAAAAAAAAAAGAAAGGAAAAGAAAAAGAAAAATTAGTGCCACATAGCACAGGGAGGCCTCCAAGCACCAGGGACCCCTACACCTTTCTGTTGAACTCAAAGACATCCATCCAGACAGCCTCCTCCTCCTTGGTGAGTTTCCCTGTAGCACCTTTTCCTGACAGCATAGCTAATTTGAGGCCATGTCAGTTCATCAGGGAGCTTCGAATAACTGTAACTCGAAACAAAAATGTGTCATGATCTCAGTTTCTCTTTCCTCGGGTGCCTCTTACCCTCCATACAGAGTATCTCACTTTATCTTCAATAACCACTTCTATATACCAACACATTCTAGGAAAGGCACCTTTTGTCAAACCCCCAGTCCTCACCAGGAGGTTCTGTTATACCTGTTTCCCTTTGTCAATCGCCTTAAATTTGTATGGCCGTATATGTGATCAGGAAAGAATCCAAAAAGATGCACTCCAAAATAGCATTCACTATCCATTTACACAGAGAAATGACAAGGCCAGGTGAGGTGGCTCAAGTCTGTCATCCCAGCAATTTGGGAGGCCAAGACGAGAGGATTGTCTGAGCTCATGGGTTCAAGACCAACCTGGGCAACTTGGCGAGACCTCATCTCTACAATAAATCAAAAAATTAGCCGGGTGTGGTAGCACATGCCTGTAGTTCCAGTTACTTGGAGGGCTGAGGCAGAAGGATCACCTTAGCCCAACAGGTCGAGGCTGTGGTGGCTGTGAGCATGCCACTGCACTCCAGCCTGGGTGACAGTGAGACTCCAACTAAAAAAAAAACCCAAAACAGAAATGGCCAATAGCTCACCTAGCTGAAAAGTGTTTTCATTTCTGATACACCAGGCACCTCCTGACATATTTTAAAGTTTAAATTTCATATGCTACATAGTACCTATTATAATAAGTATCAACTCTCAAGGATATTAATATGGATAATTCATAAAATCATGCTATTGTGAGTGCTTTTTCTTTTATAAATGTCATATATAATACACTTGTATAATAATTATTATACAGCATACATTTTACTTTCTAGCTGTGAAAAGATGTTTTATTCTTATTCCTCATCTTGAGGTGTGTACAGAGACTCACTGCCATAATATGTTCTCTCTAAAGAGTCTTCCTAGGAAGCTGAAAAACTCTTTTTTTTTTTTCTTTTTTCTCCTGTTTGCCTGACATGTGTTAGGTCATCACCAGGTACAGGATTAAGGGCACATTGAAATCTGTGGTCTCTGTTTTACTATGTTTAATTTTAGTTAAATTTAATTTCAATTCCATTTTTAATTTACTGTATCCCCAAATCCATATCTCAATTGTGCAGAAAAGCAATCCACAGGACAGAGAAGGCCCACGCTCTGCTCAAGCACACATCTATCTAAGAAAAGAAGAAGGGAAGGACCAGAGCCCAGGTTTTCCGGCCACTGCTCTTTCCGCCAGATCTTGTGGGGATGAAAGGCAAACCGTCTTTTTGCATTTGCTCGATGAGGAAGGAGGGGGCTTGCGGTGGGCATCAGGCGTCGCACAGACGGGAAAGGGTCTGTCTATGTCAAACGCCCCCCCCCCCACACGCCGCCACCTCTCACCCTCGTCCCCAGCGCCGGCGGGCGCAGAAGAGCCTGGAGGCCCCCACGGCGGCGGCGGCGGCTCGGGATTCCGCGCGCGGGTGCCCACGTGCCCGGCTCTCAGCAGCCGCGCTACCCCGAGCGTTGGCACCGCGCGACCCGGGCCCAGGGCACCACCAAGGACGCATCGTCCCCCGGACCGGTGCTGCCCCCGGGACTCTCGAAGCTGGGAGACCTGGCGCCCAGGACACCAACTGCAGGATCCCACCTGCCAGTGCCACCTCTGGCCTTGGGAGCAAGCCGGTGCAGGGAGCCACGAGCCAGCGTGGACCACCCTGAGGGCGGACGTTGCCAACACCAGCTCCTCTGGACCGAGCTTCATTTTTGTACCCGTTTCTCTCATCCACTCCCCGATACAATTCTGACGGGGTCGGGGGGGAGGCGCTGGCCACGGAGGGGAGAGACTTCGAGAGAGTAAATGACACGAAGGAGGGCGCATAAAGGTAAGGTTTGAACTCCCATCGGGTAGGATTTGAACTCAAGTTCGTTGGACTCTTGGCACGGTCCCTTTCCGTGCTTGCTCAATGTCAAGCGTCCGTGGGCCGTCTCGAGAGCCACTCAAACCATAAAGACTCATGGTTCATACTAGTAGAAGCAGCAGCTGATATATGAAAAATTTGAAGGCAAGACCTTAGATTTCAGACATGGCTTTAGATAACAGGTTAAAGAAGAAAGAAAAGAACAGGAGAAAAAAGTGTCGAAACTGTGTGAGAAAAGTGAGAAGGCAAACCGACTTAAAAATTTTGTTGCTTTCAAGAAACAGAAACTCTTACTAGTTTTAGCAAAATTAAGATATGTTTATTGTAATATATGAGCAGGTATTTTACGCGATGTAAAAGCCAGAAGTCAGCTGGATTTCCAAAAGAAGTAGAAGCTAAAAGATGGAAAGCCATGGGAAACGCCAGGGGTTCTGCTCCTTCTCCTGGTGTCCTCGGTATTCTTCTCACTCTCAAAACGTACTTTTTCTACAACTCTGTTCATTAGGCTAAGGCATTAAGAGACCAGCCCAAGCAGCCTAGGAAAGAGTGTAGCATGAGTCCCACTTGACTTAGATGCTCACCTTTAACTCAACCAGCTAAGATCAAAGAATAATTCTCATGGATGTTACCTATGGATGCTAGGGAGAATTGATTATGAGTTATATAGAATAACAGAATAACAAAGGTTATTTACAACGGTAACAATAACTATCTGAGAGTTGTAATTTTCTTATCTATTAAATGCCTTCTCTATATTTTTATTGGCCCTAATTCATGAAACCTATCTTTCCAAAGTATAATGTATAGCACTTTATTTTCCAGCCTCTCCTGCAGCTCAGTGTGGGCACAAAACACAGGTTTTTTCAGTCAAGTGCCCCTTGAACCAGAACTTTAATTTGAAAGCAAACAACAATGAATAAGAGAATAAACCATAGCAACCCAAAGTCTAATTTTTTGGAGCCTGTAAATGTGGGAATATGCATAATTTCTAGAGAGATTGATGTGATTGGGGCAGCCGCCACATACAATTTGTTACAGTCTAGTTTAAGGTTGGTTAATGAACTGAGAGGTAACTATTGGATTTTGTCAAGCTATTAGTATCAGCGGTTTGATGCAAAAAAACATAATGAACAACTATAGAACTGGACTTCCCTCTGAAGTTTAAGTATCTAACCCAGGAAAATAATTAATGTTAATTTGTCTCCATGTTTTTTGTTTTTTTTTTTTGCAGAAAAGAAACACATTTATACTCTCATTTCTCTGTGGTAATTCAGAGAAAATGGAAGGAAACCGACGGAGGATAAAAAAGGAAACAAGCCTATTTGGGGTAAGAGCTAAGTACTACTAAGTAAATAAATGACCACAGTGTTGCAATTTCTAAATATACAAGGGAAGAGAGTGTAACCACCTCTGCTATGAACTCCGCAAATGGAAGAGAGTTCATAAAAATATCCTGAAATGGTTACATAGCATCTGCATTTTCCACAAGCAGCCTGAACAAAATAAGCTATTTTATCAGGCTAATGTTGAATAAAGCAGAAACTACAAATCTATCAACTACATTTAAATGACCCAACAACATCGTGATATACTCAAACTCTCTGAAAATATACCTGGCGGTGTCTGGAACTGGGTTAAACAAAAAATCTCTGTTTGGCATTTATAAATTATTTCAAGTTAAGCTGATGGCGTATATTCTGCAGTTTTGGAGTAGAATGTTCTGTAGATGTCTGCTAGGTCCGTTTGTTAATTTAGAGTCTACTTTGCATCCGATGTTTCTTTACTGACTTTCTGCCTTGATGATCTGTCTGTTGATGTCAATGGAGTGTTGACATCCCCCACAATTACCGTATCGTTGTCTGTCTCTTTTCATAGGCCTAATCGAATTTGTTTCATGAAGCTGGGAGCTTGGTATTAGTTGCATATGCATTTAAAATTATTATATCTTCTTCTTCGATCGATCCCTTTATCATTTTTTAATGACCTTCTCTGTCTCTTTTTTGCTGTTAAAGTCTGTTTTATCTGATGTAAGAATAGCTATGCCTGCTTTTGATTTCTATTTGCATGGAACATTTCTTCCACTTCCTTACCATGAACCCATAGGAGTCTTTGTAACTTAAGCGAGTGTCTTAAAGGCAACAGAAATTGTGTTTTTGTATCCATTCTGCCAATCTTTGTATTTTAATGGGGGCATTCGGGCCATTTATAGTCACAGTAATGATCTGTGAGGTACTGTTCCATTTGTCCTGTTGATTGTTACCTGGTTGCTTTGCTTTTTCCATTATGTTAGTGTTTTATAAGCACTGTGAGTTTTATAACTTCCAGTGTTTTTCTACTGGTGTATTTTGAACTTTTTTTTCAATGTTTAGAACTCCTTTGAGCATTTCTTGTACAGCCGGCCTAGTGGTAACAAATTCCTTCAGTGTTTGCTTGACTGAGAAAGACTTTATTTCTCCTTCATTTGTGAAACTGTTTTGCAGAACATAAAATGCCTGGCTGACAGTTATTCTACTTGAGGAGAGTAAAAGATAGAGCCCCAATTCCCTCAGGCTTGTAGGGTTTTGCTGAGAAGTCTGCTGTTAGTCTGACAGGTTTACAGGTTTATAGGTATTTGATGCTTTTTTCCTCACTGCTGTTGAAATTCTTTCCTTCATAGTGACTTTGGATAATCTAATGATTATATGCCTTAGGGATGACCTTTTTGCAATAAATATTCTAGAGCTCTGTGGCCATCTTGTATCTGAATGTTTAAATCTCTGGCAAGGTCAGATTTCCTCAATTATGCCCTCAAATAGGTTTTCCAAACCTGTTGCTTTTTCTTCTACCTCAGGAATACCTGCGATTCTTAGGTTTGGGTGTTTTGCACAGTTCCACATTTCTTGCAGGCGTTTTTCAGTTCTCTTAATTATTTTTTTTCTTATTTTTGTCCAGTTGTGTTTATTCAAAAACTTTGTCTTCAAATTCTGAAATCTTTTTTTCTTCTACTTGGTCCAGTCTACTGTTAAAATTTTTCATTGTGTTTTGTACTTCCCTCAAGAAGTCTTTCATTTTAAGAAGTTCAGTTTGTTTGTTTGTTTGTTTGTTTAACATATCTAATGCTTTGGAAAATTTTTTATTCATGTTCTTAATTTCTTTTATTTCTTTATGTTGGTTTTCAACTTTCTCTTTGATCTCATTGAGCAATTTTATAATCAATCTTTTGAGTTCTATCTCTGGAATTTCCAATATTTCATTCTGGTTAGGATCCATTGCTGAAGAGTTAGGTGTACTTTGGGGGAAGTTGAAAAACTGTGTTTTCAGATTGCCATGATTATTTTTCTGGTTCTTTCTCATTTGGATAGACTATCCCTTCTTCTTATTCTTAAAGTTGGTTTTGGCTCAATTTTTTCTTTCTCTTAGGGATGTGACATTCATGTATATAGTTTATGATCATCTAGCTTTAGCTCTGTGTGTTTTCCGTGATAAAGACTCTGTATGAGTTTCTTGGTTGTAAAAATTCTTTGTGCATTAACTTTTTCAGATTCTGCTTATAGTAGCAATTATTGTGTGTGGTGGGGGGGTTCACTGTCTCCTGTGGCCACATGAAGCTTATCTTGTTCCTAGTGGTGTGGTGTGCTTTCTTTTTTCAGTATTTTTTTTTCTTAGCTGAAGCAGGTGGTTATATGCAATACCCCTGTGGTGGAGGCAGTTGGGAGAGCTCCCAGTGAAATGAACTGGGGGATCTAGGTTTCACGCTCCTTAGAGAATCGAATGCCTGGTGATCTGAGGTGGAGCAGAGGCGGTGGTGCTAGCACTGGGGAGAGGCTGCAAACACAGATGAACATGAACGGCAAGGTTGGACTGCACAGAGACCATCACCCATCAATGGCTTGCAGACTCGTATCCAAATAATAACTTCATAATTTCAAAATAATTATTTCATGATATATTACCATGCAATGTTACATACAAATGAAGTGCACAAGGGAGTTTGAGCTCCTAAGATAACCTGATGCCACTGTTGAACTGAGAGGAGGCCGAGCTCGGCCGGGAATGCAAGTGATGGGGGAGCGGCTGTAAAGACAGATGAAGCTTGGCTCTCTCACCTGCCACTCACCTCCTGCGGTGTGGCTGGGTTCCTGATGGTTCTGGTTCATCACCTGGGGGTGGAGAGCCCTTGCTAGAGTTAACAGCAATGCAGCATATATTTCAAAATAGCTAGAAGAGAGGAGTTGAAACATTTCTGACACGTAGAAGCAGTAAATAGTCAAGGTGATGGATAATGCTAAATACCCTACCTTGGTCATTACACATTCTATACATGTGACAATATCACATATACTCCTTAAGTATACACAAGTATTATGCATCTATAAAAATTCAAACACTAAGAAAAAACTTAAATAAAAAGTGAATATAACTAAGCTGAAAATCAACAAGAATATAAAAGAACTCAGCAACACTATCAGCCAAGAAGATCTAATTCATATTTCTAGGATACTCAACTCAACAGTGTAAGAATACACTTTCTTTTTAAGTGCCCATGGAACATTAGTCAAATAGACTGCATCCGGGGCCATAAAACAAATCTCAAAACATTTAAAAGAACTGAAATCAACAGAATCTATTTGCTGAACAAAACAAAAGTAAACCAAATGCTGGTAAAAGAAAGATAACAACAAAAAACCTCCAAACACTTGGAAACTAACACACATTTAAATCATGGTTTAAAGAGGAAATTTCAGTGAAAGCTTTTAAAAAATTCAGCTTAATAATAATGAAAATGCAAAATAAAAATCTATAGCACTAAATGTTTACATTAGAAAATAAGAAATCTAGACCAGGCGTGGCAGCTCTCACTCCTGTAATCCCAGCACTGTGGGAGGCCGAGGTAAGATGATTGTTTGAGGTCAGGAATTTGGGACCAACCTGGGCAACATAGCGAGACCTCATCTCTTAAAAAAAAAAAAAAAAAACCCTTATAGTCCAAGCTACTTAGGAGGCTAAGGTGGAAGGATCATCTGAGCCCAGGAGGTTGAGCTTGTGGTAAGAGTGAGACCCTGACTCCAAAAACAATAAGAAGAAGAAATGGAAAATAAGAAAACTATCATATAAATCCTCTAAACTCTCACCTAAAGAAACTAGAAAAGAGCAAGCTAAACCCAAAGCAAGCCAGAGAAAATAAAAAAGCAGAACTTGATGAAATTCAAAACAAAGGAGGAGAGAAAATCACTAAAACAAAGAGCTGATTCTTTTAAAAGATTATTAAACTTAACAAACCTCTAGCAAGCTGAGCAAGAAAAAAAAAGAGAAGACACAAATTATCAATATCAAGAATGAAATAGAGGATGTTACTACAGAACCTTCAGATCTCACTGACAACAACTCTACCCAGATAAACTTGACAGCTTTGCTCAAATGAACAAATCCCCCAAAGAGCACAAACTACCACAACTCAAGATGAAACAGATCATTGTAATAGCCCCATAACGGTTATAGAAGTTGAATTTGTAATTTAAAACTCCTGAATAAGAAATCTTCAGGCCTGAATGGTTTCACTGAAGAATTTTAACAGATGTTTTCAGAATATTTAGCACAGTCATTCTCAATATATTTCAAAACACAGAAGAGAAGGAAATATTTCCCAACTTAAGAGGTCAATATTATTCTGACACAAAAACCAGACAAAGACAGTATAAGAGAAAAAACTTACAGATCAATATCCTTCAGAACATAGACACGGAAATTATTTACCAAATTTAGCAAATATAATTCAGCAGGACATAGAAATATTTTTACACCATGACTAAACAAAATTCATTCCAGGGATACAAGGCTGGTTCAATAATCAAGAAGTAATCAATGTAACCTACATATTAATAGGTGAAAAAAGTAACATCATTATGTCAACCGATGCAAAAAAAATTCAGCAAAATTTAACAGACATTTATGATTTTTAAAAAGCACTTAGAGAAATAGAGATACAGGGGACTTTCTCAACCTGATAAAGAACAACTTAAAAAAAATCTTACACTGGGTACAGTGGCTCATGCTTGTAATCCCAGCACTTTAGGAGGCAAAGGAGAGAGGATTGCCTGAGCCCAGGGTTTCAAGACCAGCATGGGCAACTTGGCGAGACCTTGTCTCTACAATACATCAAAAAATAGCCAGGCATGGTGGCATGTGCCTATGGTTCCAGCTACTTGAAAGGCTAAAGTAGAAGGATTTCCTGAGTCCAGCAGATTGAGGCTGTGGTGACCATGAGTGTGCCACTGCACTGCAGTCTGAGCAACAGAGTTAGACTCCAACACACACACACACACACACACATACACACACACACACACACCCCTTCGCAGTTAACATTTTGATTCATCATGAAAAAGTTAAAATTTTTTCCACTAAGATTGAGAACAATGCAAGAACATCTGCTCTCATCAAGCTTACTAGCATGCTACTAAAAGTCCTAGCACAGATCAGTAAGATAGAAAAGGAGGGAAAAAGCATACCGATAACAAAGGAAGAAAAAAATAGTGTCTCTATTTGCATATGACATGATAATCTATGCAGAAAATCCCAAGAAACAACAACAACAACAAAAGACTCAGAACTAAGAAGTGAGATCAACGTCAAACAATAAAAGACTAATGAGCAATACACAAAGTGGGTTGTATTTCTGTATACTAGCAATGGACAACAAAATTTAAAAAACAATATTTACAATCATGAAAAAAATACTTAGGTACAAATCTAGCAAAATATGTATAGGACATATTTTGAAACCTACCAAATATTCATGAAAAAATTTAAAGTGGATTACACAGATGAAAAGACATGTTGTGGACCGGAAAACTCAACACAGTAAAGGTTGTCAGTGCTTCCCAATTGATATATAAGTGTAACACAATTCCTATCAAAATCTCGGAAACAGTTTTTGTAGATCTAGATAAGGTTTTCCAAAATGTATATGGAAAGATAAAGGAATTAAACCAGCTATAATAATTTTTTAAAAAAGAAGAATGAGGAGGGTGCGATGGTACTACCTGATTTGAAGACATTATATAATTACAGTAATCAAGATTGTGTGGTATTGGTGTAGCCACAGGTACATTGATAAATGGAAGAGAACACACAATCCAGAAATAGACTCACACAAGTACAGACGAAGATGGCTCTTAGAGAAGGAAGCAGTGAGTGAGCAAGGAGAGTTTATTTTTACACATCTCATGGGAGCCTCTGCAGTGAGATCCATATGGGAACCCACCCTCACCATGGAGAGGCTCCTTGGGAATCATCCCGCAGACTGGTCTGTGCTGCATGGGTGCACCCTCTCCCTCCCTAGCCGGCCCTTGGGAGGGGCATTGTGCCCACTTTGGCACCCACCACTCTCCCAAATCAGCAATGTAAATGCAGTTTCCCTCAGGGGGCCACTATCACTGTGATAGCCCCTCCCACAGAGCAGGGCAGGAACTGGCAGGTGCAGCATCTCTGCCCAACGCAGTGGTGGTGCCTCTGCCCACCTGTGGACAGAGGAAAAATTAAATACTGGTTTTCTGACAGCAGGGCAGTGGCTCCCCTTCAACCTTCTGCAAAAGGAATGGAGTCGAAAGGCGTGGAGTCCCCTAGGTGGGAGGCAGCCACTTCATGCCCCCCAAAACACCAAAGCAGAGTCGTGGAGCCCCTCCTGGCCTCACGCCAATCCTGCTGATGGACAGGTGTTGTGGAGAATGGAACATTAGAGCTCCTGGCCAGCCAGGGCCCTGAGGGCTTGTGTGGAAGGGGAGGATAAAGTTCCTGATCTGAGGAAAAGACTTGCCCAGTTCCCATCAGAGTGCACCAGTGAAGCAGCACCAGACAGTATTCCCTCAGTTCACCACCTTCCCTGCCACCTCTGCCTCTACCACAGATGGAGCAGAAGAGAGAGACCAAGTCAGAAAACAACACAGACCATCACCCCAATAAGAGCAATTTTATCAAATAAAAAATAACAAAAATAAAAAGAAAGAAATTGTCCTCACGGGTGAGGAAGAACCAGTGAAAAATCACTGGCAATCCCCAAAGCCTTAACAATTCCACACACACAAAGGAGCTTCTCCAATCCCAAGCCATGGAACCTAGTCAGAAGGACCTGTCCCTGATGACCGGCATGTGGATGGTAAACAGACTCAACAAGAGCAAGGAGAAAGTGAATACTCAAATCAACCAAGCCATGAAAACAGTGCAGGTAGTGAAAGCTGACCTGGCCATTGTAAGAAAGAACCCAAACTGAATGACTGGAAATGAAGAATCCTCTCCTGGAATTTCAAAACATAATAGCAAGAATCTACCAGCTAAAGGAAAGAATCTCAGAGCTTCAGGATAAAATTGTTGAATTAACCCAGTTTGACAAAAATAAGAAGAAAATATTTAGAAAAAATAAACAAAGCCTATGAGGGGCCTGAGATTATGTAAAGAAACTAAATCTACAGCTATTGACATCCCTTGATAGAGAAGGGGAAACAGAACATCCTGGAACAAGCCTTCCAATATTTCATTCAAGAAACTTCCCCTATTTCACTAAAGACATGACCATGCAGACACTGGAGATCCAGAGAACTTCTGTAAGAAACCCATCCCCAAGGCAGATAATAATCAGACTTGCCAAGGTGAGCATGAAAGAAAAAATCTTAAAGGCAGCAAGAGAGAAGGGTCAAGCCATATACCAAGTAAGACCCATTAGAATTGCAGCAGACCTCTCAGCAGAAGCCTTACAAACCGAAAAGGACTAGGGGACTCATCTTTAACATCCTTAAAGGATAGTGATTCCAACAAAGAATTTTCTACCCCACCAAGCTATGCTGTATTAATGAAGGAGAATTAAAATCCTTCCCAGACAAGCAATTCCTAAAAAAATATGCCACGTTCAACCAGCCCTTCAGGAGATGCTTAAGAAAGTTCTAAGCATAGAAGCAAAAGAGCAGTTCTACCCATTGCAAAAGCATAGGTAATCACATAGTTTACAGACCTCCATATAGCAATAATTAACTTAAACATAAATTGATTGAACATGCCACTAAAAAAGCACAGAGTGGCAAAGATAAAGAAGCATGATCCATCCTTTTGCTGCCTTCAGGAAACCCAGCTCGCTGCAAATAACACCCACAGGCTCTATGTGAAGGGCTGGAGAAATTTCTTCCAGGCAAATGAAAAATTAAAAAAGCAGAAGTAGCTGTTCTTATATTAGATAAAACAAACTTTAAACCAACAAAAATTAAAAAAACACAGTGATGGGCACTACATAAGAACTACATAAGAACTGTCCATCTTAAATGTATATGTAACCAATATAGGAGCACCCAAATTTATAAAACATTGCTAATTAATCTAAAAGAGGACATAGACAGCCACACAATAATTGTCAGAGACTTTAATATTCTGCAAACGGCTTTAGACATATCATTGAGGAAGATAACTAGCAAAGAAATCTGGGACTTAAACTTGACACTTGACTAATTCAATCTAATAGACATCTACAGAACACTGACCCAACAACCACAGAATATACATCCTTCTCATCTGCACATGGAACATGCTCTAAGATTGACCACATACTTGGCCAGAAATCAAGCATGAAAAAATCACTAAAAAAGTCAAAATCATACCAAGCATCTTCTCAGACCATAGCAGAAAAAAATAAATATCATCACCAGCAGGAACTTTCAAAAACACACAAATACATGGAAATTAAACAACATGCTCCTGAATGACATTTGGGTTAACACAGAAATCAAGACAGAAATAAAAAGATTCCTATAAACAGATGAAAATAAAGACATAATATACCAAAATCTCTGGCATACTATGAAAGTGATGCTGAGAGGGAAGTTTATAACATTGCACACATACATCAAGAAAATGGAGAGATCTCAAGTAAACAGTCTAAGATTGCACCTAACAGAACTGGAAAGACAAGAGCAATCTAATCCTAAAACCAGTAGAAGAATGGAAATTATCAAAATAAAATCAAAGCTAAAAAAATAAAGACCAAAAAAAAGGGATCGATTAGTAGAAAAGCTGGTTCTTTGAAAGGATAAATAAGATGGACAAGCCCTTTGGCCAGATTGGGGGGTGGGGAGAGAATACGAATTTGAATAAACACAATGAGAAGCAAAAATTAAGTGATGTTACAACCAACCCTGAAGAAATATAAATGATTATCAGAAACTACTATAAACATCTGTGTGTGAGTAAGCTAGAAAATCTAGAGGAAATGGATAAATTCCTGGCAACACACAACCTCCCAAGATTGAAACAGGAAGAAATTGAAACTCTAAATAGACCAATAACAATCCAAGAAATTGATTCAGTAATAAGAAACCTCCCTTCCAAAACAAAAAAAAAAAGAATCTGGGCCAGATGATTTCTCAAGTGAATTCTACCAGACATAAAGGGAAATAAAAGGAAGAGTTGGTACCAATCCTGTTGAAAGTATTCCAAGCAATCAAGAAAGAGGGACTCTTCACCAGCTCATTCTATGAAGCCAATATCATCCTGATACCCCAAGATGGCATAGACTTAACAAAAACTTTAGGCCAGTTTTCCTAGGGAACATAGATGCAAATATTCTTCTCACCAAGATACAATACTAGCAAATCACATTCAACAGCACATTATAAAGATCTTTTATCATGACCAGGTGGGCTTCATTCCAGAGATGCAAGGCTGATTCAATGTACATAAACTAATAAATGTATCCCCCACATAAACAGGTGCAAAACCAAGAACCACATGATTATCCCAATAGATGCAGAAAAAGCATTCCATAAAATCCAGCATCCCTTCTTGATAAAAACCCTCAAACGCCTAGTCATGAAAGGAACTTTCCTCAAAAAAAAGAGAGCCATCCATGTCAAACATGAAGTCAGCTTCATACTTAATGGGCAGAACCTGAAAGAATTCCCCATAAGAACTGAAATAAGACAAAATGTCCACTCTCACCACATCTACTTAACATAACACTGCAAGTCCCAGTCAGAGCAATCAGGCAAGAGAAAGACATTAGAGGTATCTAAAAAGGGAAAAATGAAATTAAATTATCCCCCTTCACAGATGATGTGATTATATACCTAGAAAACCCTAGAGAGTCTGCCAAAAGCCTCCTTGCACTGGTAAACAACTTCAGTAAAGTCTCAATATACAAAATCAATGCTCAAAAATCAGTTGCATTTTTATACACCAACAACAAGCAAGCTAAGAGCCAAATCAAATGCACAATTCCATTCAAAATAGACACATACATGCACACACACACACACACACACACACACACACACACACTCACTCAGCATTCATCTAACCAAAGAGGTAAAAGATCTTTACAATGAAAACTACAAAACACTGCTCAAAGAAGACACAAACAAATGGAAGAATATCCCATGATCATAGATTAGAAAAATCAATATCATCAAGATATCCATTCTACCCAAAGTAATCTACAGATTCAATGCAATCCCTCTCAAACTACTAGCAACATTTTTCTCAGGCCTAGAAAAGACAATACTTAAGTTCATATGGAAGTACAAAAGAGCCTGGATAACTGTAACAGTCCTCATCAAAAAGAACAAAGCTGGTGGAACCACACTCCTAGACTTCAAACTTCACTACTGGGCTACAGTAACCAAAATTGCATGGTATTGTGTACAAAAACAGATACATAGACTAATGGAATAGGATTTTTAAAAACCCAGAAATAAAACCACGGACCTTCAATTCATCTTTGCCAAAGTCAACAAAAATAAAGATTTGGCAAGCGAAACTATATTTAGCAAAGGGTTCTGGGAAAACTGGCTAGCCACATGCAGAAGAATGAAACTGGACCCTTACCTATCACCATATACAAAAGTTAACTCAAATGGATCAATCACTTAAATGTGAAACCTCACACTGTAGGAATCTTAGAGGAAAACCTAGAAAACACCCTTCCAGACATCAGTTTAGGCAATAAATTCATGGCTAAGTCCACAAAAACAAAAACAGTAAAAATTAAAATGGACAGGAGGGAACTTATCAACCTAAAAAGGTTTTGCACAGCCAAAGAAACCATTAAGAGAGTAAAGAGACAACCCACAGGATGAGAAAAATATTTGTAAGCCATGCATCTGACAAAGACCTAAATCCAGGATCTATAAGGAACTTGAATAAATTGGCAGGATAAAAACAAATAACCTCATTTAAAAGTGGACAAAAATCATAGAAAACATCGACAAAACAAAAAAACTGGTTCTTTGAAAGACTTAACAAGATTGATGGGCCCCTAGCCAGAATGGCCAAGAAAAAGAGAGAAAAAGCCCAAATAAACACAATCAGATATACAAAAGATCAAACCACAACTGACCCCGAAGAAATACAAAAAATTATCAGAGATTACTATGTACACTTATATGGAAACAAACTTGATAACCCAGATGATATGGAGGACTTTCTGACATCACACAACCTCCACGGGTTAAAACAAGAAGACATTGAGACACTAAATAGTCCAATAGCAACCCAGAAAATTGACTCTGTCATACGAAAACTATCTACAAAAAAAAAAAAAAAGCCCTGGACGGGATGGCTTTCCAGTAGAATTCTACAAAACGTACAAGGAGGAACTGATACCAATCCTATTGAAAGTATTCCAGGCAATTGAGAAAGATGGAATTCTCCTCAAATCATTTTATAAAGCAAACATCACACTGACACCCAAACCAGGCAAAAATCCAACAAAAAAAGAGAACTACAGGTCAATACCCCTCATGAACATAGATGCAAAAATGCTCAATAAGATTCTAGCAAATCGGATTCAAAAACACATCTCAAAAATCATCCACCATGACCAAGTAGGCTTCACCCAGAGGATGCAGGGCTGGTTCAACATTCGCAAGACCATAAATGCAATTAAATACATCAACAGATGTAAAGACAAAAACCACATGATTATCTCATTTGATGCAGAAAGACTTTTGATAAAATTCAGCAACTCTTCTTGATAAAAACCCTCAAACACATGGGTATAGAAGGAACATGCCTCAAAATAGTAAGTGCCACCTACGACAAACCCACAGCTAACATATTGCTGACAGAAACTAGAAACATTTCCCCTGAAAACTGGAACAAGACAAGCCTGCCCACTCTCACCCCTCTTGTTCAATATTGTGTTGGAAGTCCTAGCTCAGGCAATTAGACAAGAGAAGGAAATCAGGGGTATCCAAATGGGAAAAGAGGAAGTCAAGTAATCCCTCTTTGCTGATATGATCCTATACCTTGAAAATCCAAGAGAATCTGTCAAAGACCTACTTGCACTGATAAAGGACTTTGGCAAAGTCTCAGGGTACAAAATAAATGTGCAAAAGATGGTTGCATTCCTATTCACCAACAACAAGCAGGCAGAGACCCAAATAAAAAGCACAATTCCATTCAGAATAGCCACCAAAAATATGAAATACCTTGGCATCTCCCTAACCAGAGAAGTGAAAGACCTTTACAATGAGAACTACAAAACACTGCTCAAAGAAATCCAAGAAGACACAAACAAATGGAAAAATATTCCATGCTCATGGATAGGAAGAATCAACATTGTTAAGATGTCCATCCTACC
>CAUYQG010108727.1:0-47033 GCA_963574415.1 Tarsius wallacei
TTTCTAGCTCATCTTTTTTTTTTTTTTTTTTTTTTTTTTTTGTTTTGTAGTGTAAATGTTTCGCCCAGAATGGAGTGCAGTGGCCGCTGCCCGCCACGGCACACCCTGCGGGGCCACATTTTTCGACCCCAACCCAAAAAAAAAAAAAAAAAAAAAAAAAAAAGATGAGCTAGAAACATTTATTTTACACAAATTATGTGCAAAGCACTGACTAGGAATATTGGTGACTTGGAAGAGGGACAAGGAGAAAAAGAGGAATTAGTTACTGAACCTAAACTTATCGTCCTTGTAAACTTAGTTCCTTTACATCCATGAAAAGTATTTCTCTTCCTTCAACAGCACGACAGCTATGTGTGGGGGTGGGGTAAGTTTTGGAGGCTCTAGGTGAAGAAGCATCAGGTAAAGGCAGCAGCATGTGTTTCATTATCCCTCCAATGGCAAACGTGTAGTGTATGCATAAACCCAAGTTAGGCATCTCAGCTCACGGAGATGAGGGAAGACGTGGGGTAAGATGAAGATGCTGACTGGTTTGAGAATAACATGTTCTCTCTTTTCAAACCAGAGCAAGCAAGCAGCATGCCCTTCCCTTTTATTTTCAATTTGCACTGTCAAGGACAATGTTGTTTCTTTTCAGGAAGAAACAATATCAACCTTGAGAAAAAATACCCACATAAAAAATAGCAGCAATAAAAAAAGTGTGATAAGAAGGAAGTAAAAAGGGGACACAGGAAGATTTAAGAGCAGTAAAATACAGATTTAGAGGCAATTTTAGTCCAATCCATTACCGCTGAAATTAAACTAAAAGTGTGGTTAAAATAGCTTTTTTGGCACTAAATCTCAAATTCACGGTGCTGTAGGATGAGGCTTAGTGAAATTATCAACAGAGTGTGGATGCCAAATGGACACCAGGCAGGAAGAGAAACCACAGGTGCACTTTCAGCAAGGTGTCTTTATGGGATTACTCCACACAGAGTTGGCCTGACTCAAACATTAATTTCACAAACAACAGCAGTTGTAAGAGTGACTCTCATTATTTAAGGGGCTAATCTCTGAGGTAAAAAAAAAAATCCACAAACCCATTGTTTTTGTGGCACGGCAAAGTAGCCCACATTTTTCTATGTATTATTTTAAACATTAATTTTTTGTTGTATAGATTTAGAGGGTATAAGATGATGTTTTGATATACAGAGTGAAATAATTACTGCAGTTAAGAAACTGGGCATATCCCTCTCTTCATAACTTTGTGGTGGGGTTGAGAGCACCTAAAATCTACTCTCAGCAAATTTCCAGTGTATAATACAATGTTCTTAACTAAAACCCTCATGATGGACATCCTATCTCTGGGTTTATTCATCCTGCATAACTGCCACTTTGTACCCTTTGATGTACATCTCCCTATCCCACACCCTCCTTCTGACCCTGGCAACCACTGTTCTATTCTCTCCTTCTGTGTATTCAACTTTTTTTAGATTTCACATATAAATGAGATCATGAAGTATTTTTCATCTGGTATAATGTCCTTCAGGTTGTCAAAGGTGGCAGGACTTCTGTCTTTTTAAAAGCAGAAAAATATTCTGTTACATGAGGAGGGACCTTAAAAAACCTGGAATTTATTTATAAAAATTGTGTATTCCCTGAATGGTACCCCACATTTTTAAAATAAAAAATTAAAGATATATAATAAATAAAATAAAATTAGTATTGCACACACACATAAATTGTGTGTTGATTCTTACATGTTTAAGCTGCAGTCACCTAGAAACTCTCCATTTGATGCGATACATCTATCAAGTTGCTTTTTCCGCTGCTTAAACAGTTTTGAACTTGCCAATTTTGATGCCTTTTCGTGCTTCTGCCATTTTTTGTTTGTTTGTTTGTTTGTTTCACCTCTTCTACATGGGCAAAACATTCCCCTTTGATAACATTTTTCACTCAGGAAAACAAAAAAGGCACCCGAGGAGAGATCGGGTGAATAGGGAGGGTGGAGTACAGGGATCATGCTGTTTTGGTTAAAACTGCTGAACACTCAGTGTGGTGTGGGCAGGTGTGCTCGTAAATCACCCATCATGAAATAGGCAAATGTGTTGAAAGGATCCTCCCCCCAAAAAAATAATCCACTAAGCCAAACTCAACGTCTCACAACAACACTAGCAGGTACACTGATGCCGATGGGTTCCTAGAACAACTACTTAGCAGGGGAATCCTGTACTACAAGGGACCTGCCCTCCAAAAGATAACTCTGCGTTTTAGAGGGGTGCCCCCTCATATGTAACATATATAAGTGTATATGTATACATGCATATGCCACAATTTTTAATTCATTCATTCATAGGTGGATGGATGATTATACATCAACTTTTAACTCACACTAATTCTTCACCAATGAAAAAAATTCACAATAATATAAAATTTTGCATTATTGCATTTTTCTAGCCTACATAGCTCTTACAATTTTCTTTCATAGCAGAGATTTTAATTAGTCCATAATGAAACATATAATAGAATATTTGAATGAAATTTTTAGTCTCCATTCTTACCATTGATTCCTTCTACCAACCACTGAAGCAAAGGCAACAGAGAAGGATAAAATAATAAAAGAACAGAATATTTTAACATCTATCATGATGCCCTTCGCCTGAAACTCTTCTGCTGTCCCAATGCTAAGTAGTGATTATAGCAGTAACTTTACACATGTAGATTGTTGTGCAAAATCCAAGAAAATAGTGAACTTTATTAAGCTGTCAAAAAACAGGTGCTTTTTGGAGAAGAGGAGGGAAGTCTGACTCCCTCATGGAAAAAAATCTCAGACATAAAAAGAAAAAATAACAAGGGAAAAGAACATGCAGATTGCCCTACTAGATATTAAAATACAATAAAAGATTGGCACTAATAAAGCAGTGTGATAACAGAGAAAGAACATGCCACAGAATGCAATGGAATGCACAGTCCAGAAAGAAACTCAAGTCTATCTAAACCAAATGATTAAGATCATTTAATGAATGGCTTAGGGAACACTAGAAAGCAAATTAAAGCAGAAAATTTCATTTAGAACTTCACTGGACACCAAAATAAATTCCACGTGGTTTAGAGAATTAAAGTCAATAAATTAACTGTAACAACTATATACCCTAAATACAGTAAATATCTATGTTTCATGAATGAAGATAGACACTCTGGACCTAAAAGAAACTGAAGAGGATATATTTCTTTTTTTCTTTTTTTTTTTTTTGAGTTGGAGTCTCACTCTGTCACCCAGACTGGAGTACAGTGACCGCTCCCGGCCACCGCAACCTCGACCTGCTGGGCTCCAGCGATCCTTCCGCCTCAGCCTTCCAAGTAGCTGGAACTACAGGCGCACGCTACCACGCCCAGCTAATTTTTTTGAATTATTGTAAAGATGAGGTCTCACCAAGTTGCCCAGGAGAGTCTTGAACACGCAGGTTCAGGCAATCCACTCACCTCAGCCTCCCAAAGCGAGGGATTACAGGCTGAGCCACTGAGCCCGGCTGAGGATATATTTCATTGCATAAAAATAAAAATGCATACCCAGCATTTATAAGCATAATTAAAATTAGTATAATGGGAATATATTTGCTAAAAATATGAGTTAAAATTTTATGTATTTATTTTTAGAGACAGGGTCTCACTAGGTACCCAGGTTGGGGTGCAGCAGTTATTTATAGGTGTGATCATGGCACACTATAGCCTCTACTCCTGGTCACAGGGATCCTCCTCCCACAGATTCCCCAATAGCTGGGACTATAGGTGCGAACCACTGCACCTAGCTTAAAATTTTAAATAAAAACAACGAGAGAAATCTCAAGTTCTATTACACTGTTAGGCAAAGATAGGAACTAGCAATTCACTAAATGGCTTTCAAAACATGGAAATAAAGTTTGACATTATTCAAATTAAAAAATGGAGATTGAAAAATGAGATAAGCATAATATCCAGGGATAATTTTAAACAAAAAGGAGATTGTTAAGCTGCAGAAAGCTCCTATTTTTGAAAGTCAATGTGTTCCATTTTTATAATGGAGGTTAAGCAACATTAATATATTAACACTTTCTTTCTCATGGTTTCAGTATTACCATACATCAGTGGTTCTCAACGTGCCTGGACCAGGAGCAGCAGCAGTAACATCACCTGGAAACTTGCTAGAAATGTAAATTCCCAGCTCCAGCCCTGACTGACAGAATCAGATCAGCAGCCTGCATTAGGAAGACTTCCAGGTGATTCTTATGCACAATCAAGTTTGGGAATCAATGCATGTACATGAACTGGAGAAAATTCTGTGGTGTCATTGCTTACAGCGTGCATGCAGAGTGTCGGGGTTTAATTCCCTCTGCATCTTGTGAGCAAGTTATCAGACTCTTCATCCTTCAGCTTCCTCATATGTAACACGGAGACAATAATGGCTCCTGCCTCATGGTTGTTGGTAGGATGACAGGAGTTCATGTTTGAAAAGTACATAAAACTGTGTTTAGTATATAGCTTAGCCCATTGTTAAAGAAACCTTTTTTAATCAAAAAGGGAAAAGACTATGTTTTAAAAATGTTTAAATAAAGAAATAATTACACTGTCAAAAATGATCGGCCAGGCGTGGTGGCTCATGCCTATAATCTCAGCACTTTGAGAGGCTGAGGTGAGAGGATTGCCTGAGCTCACAGGTTTGAGACCAGCCTGGGCAACTTGGCGAGACCTCATCTCTACAATAAATCAAAAAATTAGCTGGGCATTGTGGCGCAAACCTGTAGTCCCAGATACTTGGAAGGTTGAGGCAGAAGGATCGCCAGAGCTCAGCAGGTCGAGGCTGCAGTGGCCATGAGAATGCCACTGTCCTCCAGCCTGGGTGACAGAGTGAGACTCCAACTCAAAAAAAAAAAAAAAGATCAGTAGATTTGCATGTCTGCATAGGAACAGAAAAATGGGTCATAAACAGCTTTTGGAATGATGAGAAGAAAAGAAGAGAGGGAGAAAAAAGAATATACACAAGCTGCATCCAAAATATTCTCAAATACTCTGGTAATTGAGAGCCACGTGTGTAATTAATTCAGAGATCTTGAAGATAACCCTAAAAGTATGTATTCTTGTGCTCAGTCTAAAATAATAGAAGCTATCTCTCTTTGATAGTAAAGATGTTTTTCTATGCTAATAAAAATAGCTGTAGAAACATGCCTGAGGCCATACTTAGATGGAATAAACATATCATTATTAATTTACAAGTAATCAAAATATGATCTTAACTTGTCATCATGACACATTCTTAGTGATTTTAGTCTATTTAAGAGCCTCTCCTCTAATTTATAATTTAAGTTTCTGAAATAATTTAAAAACAAAAAATGCAAGTCTAACAATTATTTCAGTGTTGTCTAGACCTTGTCTGACAACTCCACTGAATTTGTCAATGATTTAGTTATTACTAACAAGTAGACAAATTATCATGAGTCACAGCAAAATAAATAAAAAACACAATCCTCTGTTTTCTCTCTAACTTAACTCCTTAAGCAACCTAACATAAAAGTTAAAGTAGTAATACTTCCTTTATATTGTATAAATATTAGATTGCTCAAAATGTCTTTTGTTATGCTTTCAAAAAATCTTTTATGTCTTCTCTGCCCATAAAATGATTACTCTGTCACATAATAACACTTGTTCTTCTATCTCTGTGTATAATTTTCAGCTTCTTTCTTGTGAATGGGTTAACCAGAGAGTTACTCATATCTTTTGGGTCAGGTAGATGGGGAAGTCACTGAAATGAATTAAAGACTTAAATGTAAAAGACTTAAAGATCTCAAACTATAAAAATCCTTGGAGAAAGCCTAGGAGACACTCTTCTAGACAGTGGCCTATAAAAAAAATTGACAAATGAGGCCTAGGTAAGCTAAAGAGTTTCTGCCCAACAAAAGAAACTATCAGCAGAGTAAATAGACAACCTACAGTGTGGGAGAGAATATCTGTAAACTGTGCACTCAACAAAGGCCTAATACCCAGAAGCTATAAAGAACTTAAATAAATCAACAGAAAAAAAACAAATAGTCCCATTAAAAAGTGGGCAAGGACATGAGCAGACATTCTTCAAAGGGAGACGTACAAGTGGCCAACATGCATATGGAAAGATGTTCAACATCACAAATCATCAGAGAACTGCCAGTCAAAACCACAATGAGATACCATCTCACACCAGTCAGAATGGTCATTATTAGTTTGTCAAAAAGCAACAGATATTAGCAGGGTTGTAGAGAAAAAAGAAGGCCCATATACTGTTGGTGGGAATGTAAGATAGTTCAGTCTCTGTGGAAAGCAGATTGGAGAGTTTTCAGAACTAAAAATAGATTTACCATTCAAAGCAGCAACTTCACTACTGGGTATATACCAAAAGGAGCATAAATCATTCTACCAAAAACATGTCTTCGCTTGTTTGTTTATCGCAGCACTATTCACAACAGGAAAAACATGGAACCAGCCTGGGTGCTTATCAGTGGTGGACTGGAAAAAGAAAATGTGGTACATATATATCGTGGAATACAATGCAGTCATAAAAAGGAATGAAGTCATATCCTTTGCAGCAGTGTGGATCCTGGAGGCCATTATTGTAAGCAAATTAACACAGAAACAGAAAATAAAATACTTCATGTTCTCTCTTATAATTGAGAGCTAAATGCTAGACATACACAGACACAAAAGTAGGAACAACAGACACTGAGGACTCCTAAAGTGGGAGGGATGGAGAGGAGTAAGGACTGAACAAACTACCTAGTGAGTACCATGTTCACTACTTGAGTGACGGGTTCTATAGAAGCCCAAACCTCACCATCACAAAACATACTTATGTGGCAAATCTGCACCTGTCCACATGTACAACTTGAATCTAAAAATTGTTTAAATAGTAATAAAAGAAAAACAAATCAGTTGCTGAAGACCAAAGTGGTCTACCTGACCCTTTTGTGCAGGTTCAACCTTGCTGTCACTAGGCACAAGCCTCACCAAGGTCATCCTACATCTTTAGCCCTCCAGCTCTGGGTTCATTTCTTCACTTCAACCAAATTCCAGAGGGGTGGTGTGCTATTCCCACCAGGAAGTCAGACTCACAGATCGTCTAATAACTGTCTCCACAATCAAAGGCAATGGAAAGATGGGATCCTTTTCCTTCTACATATTCATAAAGGGAGATTACATAGGAAAGTTTAGTCCCTGGTACCATGGTAAGAAATCTTTCCTTTGTTGCCTACTTCGCTGAAGAGAGAAAACAAAAATCAAACTCCTACACACAATGATGTAGAAATTGCCAGCAAGGAGAGCATTTGCCCAGCACACTCTGCAGATAAATTTGGTGAGACTACTCTGCCAGTCTCAGGAAGGGACTAGTCCCTTTGGCTAGAAAGCAAGACGGGAAGAAACTCAGCTCAGAAATCAAATTGCTTCTGTAATTTGATGTTTTACTCTGGTCTTTTTTGACCCACGCAGTAATTCAGAAATATTTTGAATTAACAACTTTCTGGCTGGGCACGGTGGCTCATATCTGTAATCCCAGCATGTTGGGAGGCCAAGGCTGGAGGATTGTTTGAAGGTAGGAGTTTGAGACCAAGTCCTGGGCAACATAGCAAGACCTCATCTCTACAAATACCAAAAAAAAAAAAAAAAAAAAATTAACCAGGCATGATGGTGCATGCCTATAGTCCCTGCTACTAGGAAGGCTGAGGAGGAAGGTTCACTCTGAGCCCAGGAGGTCGAGGTTCCATGATAGTATCACTGCACTCCAACCTGGGTAACAGTATGAAACCCTGACTCAAAACAACAAAACCCTTTTTATCCCAGTTACTTAGTTTCAATACATTTAATCAGCAAACATTACCTTACAATGTGTTCGGTTCTGAGGTTTCTTTTAACCCAATGGAATGAAAATGCTCCCTGCCAATTGTCTTCTGAGATTGTTAATACCAGCACACAAAGTACCCATTACTAGTCTTGCTTTCTAAATAAGAGCCTTGGCAATGACCTCCAGCTGAGAACTGGCACTTGTGTAGAATCTGGGTCTTTAGGAAGGAAAACCAAGGGAAGAAAGAAGAACACAGCGTGTATAAACAAAAAAAGATCCAAGGATTTATTAAGTAATGGAGAATATACATGTGTATATGAGTCATGTAGCACCATGAAGTTTAGAGTTTTAAATCTACAATCCTTTAGACGCATTTCATGACAGCTGCAGGATGAAGGAGAATTTATATTTAATTTGTATATGTATATGCTTTTTATCCTTAAAAAAGAAGAAAGCACGAGTATTACTTTCTTGTCATTAAAAAAAAATTGCAAGATAATTTGTTTCCAAAATCCATGATTGTAAAGTGCCCACAAAAAGAGAAGGAAAATAAGACTCGGAAACAAAACAGTTTTATGGCCATATTTGTATTGGATCAATAAATATGACTGAATTTTCTCTGGCAGAGAAAATGTCAACATTTTAAAATATTTTATTAACTAATTTAAAAAGGAAAGAGAATATGACTACACTTAGTTTTTAATTGTCTTTTGTTTACTTGCTGTATGAAACTAACTTGTTACTTGCAGTGGATTTTTAAAAAATTTAATGCTTGTTTGTGCATCATGATAAAATTTTAAAACATCCTTGCCAAGAAATTATTATTAACTTTTTCTAGTTCCTTTCTAAATGGGTGGGGGGTGGGGGGAGATGGGGCAGCTTCTTAACCACAGTCTTGGACTTGCCTTTTGCCTTAAGCATTTGAAAAGGAAAGTCAATATATTTGTATATAATGCCTACATCTTTAATGACATTGCTGATGGTGTCTGGATGATGTTCCTACTGTAATTACATGATATCATGCTTGACATTTTACTGTAGTGGATATAACAACCAAGGTAATGTTTACTACAATTGTATGTAAATTAAAATAACTACAAACTAAAATATTTTCTGTTTTTGTCAGTTTTACCAATTCTGTCCTTCTCACTATCCTTGTTAAGGGCGGGGGGGGGGGGGTCCCTTAATTATATGTATCTGAAATGCACAATTTACTTAGCTGCTAGAATAATTCACTTCTGTCCTAAATGTCTTGCTTTTTGTAAAAGTGTTCATTTCCTGGGCTCTATGGGAGAAAGTATTCAGATTGGAAGGACTTCAAAGCAAATAAACAGAATAAGGGGACGCCCAGAATAATAGATTTCTAGAATTAGAGCACTTTTTATAGATTGGGAAACAGCTCCAGAGTCTGTGACCCGCCCAATGTCACAGAACTAGTTATCCACAGAATGTCAGAAATAATACTCATCATTACCGGATACACAAAAGCTCCTTCCTCTGTAGTTGGAAAGATTAGCTGCAGAAAAAGTCTTTCCTGAAGGGTGACACACTCTCTGCTAATGATGAAAAGTAACTTAAAAGGAGAGAGAGCAGAGGTAAGGGGAATTAATTAGTGCGGTGCCAAAAGCTATGGAATAAAACGGATTCCATGAAACTTGCTCATTGGTGTTTTTTTGTGTTAACTGGATGATGTGTGTTGGTGTGCTTTCCAGGTCATTTGGCATCCTGGGGTAGGGAGGGCAAGCACACAGCATAAAAAATATATCAGCCACAAATTCTGAAACAGGGAGTTACCTTTGTTCTAATAAACATTTTAGGAATGTAAACATCCACTGGGAAGGATAGGTCATTCACACCTCACTGTCAATTGCTCTAATTAGATAACACCTTCTTAATATCCCCAGGCAATGCAAAATAAAGGTTGAAGAAAGAGAAAGGAATACTTTTCTAAGGGTGAGCTGCTCAGATGTGGAGACTCCTCTCTGGGCAGTACCTAGTTGAGATCCCTATTTTGGAAATTGACATCTCCAAATGAGAGAAGCTGGAGAGAAAGGAAGAATAATTTGCTTGAACAACAAGCCTCACAACTCTTCTTCCCTCAGATGGTCCCCACTTGTCATTCTCTAATTTGAACATAGGATTAAATGCTCAAGAAACTTTTAGAACCCATCCTCAATAAATGCTGAGAATGTAATCTTCAGGCTCTCATAAATTATAACTTCTCTGCATAAATTTTCCGAGTATTTTCTTGCAAGTCTGTTACCCCAGCACTCTAATACATGTCTTCAAGAATCAGGTCAATCATTTTTTAACAGTATGACTAAGATGATCAGACTAATAGGGATAATAGCACCCACCTATCCTAAAACAGTGTTGTTGACTTTTTTTTCTACAAAAGGCAAACTTCTGTGACTAAGAAACTGAACAGGTTCATTGCTAGATGCAGCAGGATATCACCAAAGCTCCATTTCACTTTTTGGAACCATAGAACATGTTTTAGCTACATGAGAAAAATAGAAAAAGGCAAAAACATTAGAGGTGTTCAACCAAGCTTGGAGCCTTTTTGTTTTTTTTTTTTTAAACCAGTTATGGACTAAAACAAATTACACGAAGGCCCAGGCATGCAAGAATCCTCTGATTTCAACCTGTGAATGTGAACACTGATGCCAGTTTGTAACTATGATTTGATCTTCATAATAGGGGAAGAATGGAAAAGAGAGACAACATCTGCTATGTTGGGATATATACTCAAACTCTATAGAGGAGATCTAAACAATTGTCTAAGAAATGTGCCTGCACCTGTACAATGGCACCCTCCAAGCTCAATCCTGTGAAGTTACCTCCTCTTGGTTTTTGTACTTGACAGTTAATTGCTCTAATTGGACAAGGGCTGAGCATCCCCTCTTCGTTTCTCTCACTCTCACTTCCTTCATGACTCTCTTAGGTCTTGGTTAGTTGATTAAGCTTAAGCAGTCTGGTAATCTATCCAACTCTTATCTCGTTAATTGGACTAAATGGCACTTAGAGGACAGAAAAGGGGGTGTAAATAGTAAGTGCTAAGTAAATACTGCTGGTGTTTCCCAATCATAAAAAAACTCCATCCAAAGAATATACTTTTTATTATGTTTGTGTGTCGATATTTAAGGTATTTGAGGTAATCAAAGTAATCTGCCCTGATACATAAGACAACTTCTGGTTTTATCAGCCCATTAAGAGTTTCCAATCCCTGAGATAGACACCATGCAGTCAAGTCCTTATAGAAGAGGATCCTTGGAACTTCAATTCACTCTAAGATGTATTTTTGGTTTTGTTTTTCATTTTTATGGTTTTAGATTCTTCAGGTCACCCCAGGAGTACTTTATTTTAAGAGAATTTCACTTGGAATCATTCTGTCTTAAGAAAAATAAATATGAGCAAATGTATCAAAGCATTAAATGTAAGCACTCCTGCATCTGAGCTATAAAAGCACATTGCTGAATAGTGCTTGACGGTGATACAGTGATGAGGTTTTCTCTAGCTCCCATGGTATTAGATGGTGGTCTTCAATCTTGGAATGTAACAAAAATCCTAAAGGAGTATTTCAAGGAGAGCTACTTGATAAAGTTTTTCCTCATGTAATACCACATTAAGCAAAACAATTCTGAAAGAAGCTTTTTGTGAATGGACAGGGCTGGAGCACATTTTTGTGGATTTGTATCTGTCAAAATGTGTTTCATGGACCAATGGCACCAGGATGCAGTGCTCATTTGAGAGGTAGACTCCTGGGTTCTGCATCAGACCTCCCGGTTGAGAGCCTCTCTGGGACAAGCCTTAGAGGTCTGCACTGAACACACTCCTCATGTGATTCTCATCCAATCTCATGTTTAAAAATCACTGCTTTAACACCTTAAAATAGTCATTTGATAATTTAATTGTGCTAATTTCTGATAACATTCAAGAGAGCGGTGGCACTGCCTTTCAGTACAGTTCAATTATCAAATAAGATGTCATTCCCTTTTTAGTGTGGGATGACGTACAAACAAACATGGTCTTTCAAGTTAGAACAACCTACATTTGTCACTGCTTTGAGCTGTGTAACCTGGAAAAAGTTTGTCAATCTATCAGAGCATCAGTTTCCTTATTTCTAAAATGGGGAAACTAATAACAGCTACCTCACAGAACTGCTTGGAAGCTAAACGAGCAGCCCAGATATGCAAGACATATAGACATATGCAAGATATATGTGCCTGAAACAGTAGGCACTTAATCCATGCTCCATGTTGTTATTATTATTGCTTTCCATCTTAGCAACTGGATGTGACTATAATCTCTTTTAAAATATTCAGTTAAAACAAACGTTCTCTTATAATTCTTGCCGTATTGTCAGCCATGTTCTGGGAAAGGATATTGCATAATCTGCCAAATGAGAACAAAGTGGACCTTGACTAATCAGCAAACATGCCCATGCATGTCTTTCTGGTAGCCATTCAGTCAGCTCTTAAATTGTTCCCATTGTGCTTCTTTTAAAAAATAAAATAAAATATGTACCAACATATCTTTCTTTGCTAATGCTAAATCTAATCTGCATTAGCTGCTTGCTTTGTGCAGTTGTTTGGTATGTATCCATATTTTATATCTTTAGAATATTTTTAAAGTTTTTTTTTTTTTTCATGAGCAAGTTCTCAAGTGGCCCAGAGCAGGCAAAGTATCACAGTGTTTACTAGTAAGGCCGAATGACATGGTAAGAGATGATGTGGGACAGGACTCAGTGACAGATTGGGAATAACTGATCAGTATACATTTATAGCAGAAATGCCAGGCTATAGAACAGCTTTGATTGTTGAGTTCTGCTACACAGTTTTCAATACTTCCATGTACTTAGTGCTATTGTTCTATTTCAATCACTCAGTTTTCAATGGTACGTTGTATTCAAGTTTTTTTAAAATTTTATTTTAAAGATGTGGGGTACAATTCAGGGTTAGGTACATAAATGGTCATCATACAGGTGAAATTTGGACCTCCCTTTGGTTCCCACTTCACTTGGTTTGGGATCAGGTACCCTTATTGATGTCTTGTGCTCCCTCTCCTCCTGGTAGTGTCCCACTACTGCCAATACCTTTCTTGTAGTATTATAATAAATGTTCAGGGTTCACTTATAAATGAGAACATGTGGTACTAAGTTCTTTGTTCTTTCATAGTCTATCTCAGGTACTCAAGTTTTTAAATGACACATTCTATGATGCTTGATGTTGCAGTTTGATGTCTCCAAACCCTGTCATTTTGCCATCAAATTATCTTCTAAGGCGAGTCTTTTTATATCCGTCTGAGGCAAGTAAGTGAAGAATCACTACTACAGAATGGTGTCTCTTCCAGAAAAACACAGGTATTTTCCAAGTGAGATAATGACATACAGACCAATGGCATACAAAACCCTGGTGTATTTTGAGTCACAGCAGGTATAAGGATGGAAAGCCAGATTCTTGACCTTCCTATTAAAATTAGCTACAGGAAATGGAAAAATATTTTTACACTCCTCCAAATCTGGCTGTTAAGAATTAATGGAAAAATCTAACGTTGTCTTTGTGCTTCCCTGAGTCTAATCACATTTAGTCCAATTAGATTAAAGAAGAGTAGATAATTCTCAAAGCAAACAGAGGAAGTAGCGATACAATTTGACTTAATGATTGAGCACTAATGAAAGATCTATGGGAGACAGATTTTGAGCTAAAGCAAATAGGATTTGTAGTAATTTGAAAATAACTTGAGGCACACATAACATATAAAATGCCAGCTTTCACTGTCAGACAATCAAAATTGTTCATACATTTAAAAGGGTCTTAGGGGTTTTTTGGGGGGAGAGTCATTTTTTAAAAATCAAGCTTTGGATAGAAAGGCTACTCATAAGCATTGGGGCTAACAAAGTGTTTTTGTTCTTTAGCAAGAATAAAATTTGTTGCAAATGGTTCAATATTAGGGGAAAAATTTTATTTGGAGCTACAATTAATGCACGGTCTTAGAGAAGTCACACAGCTATCCTAGGTTCCATATTTTCAGGCAGAAATATGAATGCAGCTGTCACTTTGCAAGAGGTTGTGCATTTTGAATGCTGATAAAGATAATTCACCAAGATTCATGAAAATAAATGAGTCTTAAAATAACATAGTGCATTTTAGGTATAAAAGCATTCTCTAACACTGAAATGTTTCCAGTCATTCCGTGATCTTTTAGAAGGGGTTTGAAATGAAGCTCTACCTAGATGGTATCATATCTTCCTGTTATTATAAGCTTATGTTTTCTGTGTTTATTTTTTTAGTTCTGTAAGCAATATGCCAATTAAATAGTTTACATATTTATTATACTATATCTTGTTTACTTAGAAAATTCTTATGGCATCTAATAAGTCTTACAAGTAACCACCAGAAAAAAAGGTTTCATGGGTTAACAAGCTCCACACTCTCTTCACTTCCTGAATCTCTCTTCCCCTGTCTATACTGTGATGTGACACGGTGTTTATGTGAGGGTACATTTGTATGTCTGTGTATTATAAAGCATCATTCTTTCTACAAAATATACACACCTACATAGCAGAAATAGTTATTTCCTACAACGGGCAGTGAAACAATGGCAAACTATTTTTCTTTTGTTAAATTCATGAGATATAAAATTTCATATTCTCTAATTCCAACATTTTGACTTTGATTTCAAGGCTCCCTTTGGAAGTTTAAAGGCTGGTGAACCCTGTGAAGTCCTGTTTTCCTGTTGACTTTCATAATTAACAATTTGATTTCTAATTACTATGCACACATCTCCTGTATGAATTTATCTAAATAATATTTTATATGACTGCCACTTGTCGGTTAACTCCATTAGCATTTTTAACAGTAAGAATCATGCTTTGTTTCCAGAATATCCATTTAATAATTTATTAAGTCTTTGGAAATGGATATTAATTTAATATTCAAATTTACTTCAGAAGATATTTGGCTTTACATATCTATAACCAAGAAATGTAAATCTGTAATAAGTATAATGAAATTTTACCTGATGCTTCTCAATAAACAGACTCTATTGTTTTAAATTTAGTGATAAAAAGATATTACTTTATTTCTTTTGGGACAGAGTTTCAATCTGTTAACCAGGCTGCTGTGCAGTGGTGTGATCACAGTTCACTGCAGCCTCGAACTCTTAGGCTCAAGCAATCTTCCAACCTCAGCCTCCTGAGTAGCTAAGACTGCAGGCACATACCGTCATGCCCAGTTAAGTTTTTAATTTTTTATTTTTTGTAGAGATGGGGTCTTGCTATGCTTCTTAGGCTGGTCTCAAACTCCTGGCCTCAAGCCTTAGCCTCTCAAGGTTTTGGGATCACAGGCATGAGCCACTGCACTTGGCCTTTTTTTTTTAAAAAAAAATCATATTGTAGAAGTTATATTTTCCAAAAAAGACAATAACAACATTTCCTGCATAGTCTTCCAGAACCTTGCTACTACTGCGTTAGGAGGTAGAAACTTTTTTTCCTTTCCTTGAAATTGAGTAGTCTTTTGGGACTGCCCATGACAAGTAGTATGTGTTAGAGGTGAGGCTGTGTCAGTGGGGCACGCTTGTGGCCACTGCAGCCTCGACCTGCTGGGCTCAGGCAAACCCTTCTGCCTCAGCCTTCCAAATAGCTGGAACTACAGGCGTGAACTACCATGCCTAGCTAATTTTTTTATTTATTATAGAGACAAGATCTCACCAAGTTGCCCAGGCTGGTCTTAAATCCCTGGACTCAGGCAATCCTCTCGCCTTGGCCTCCCAAAGTGCTGGGATTATAGGCATGAGCCACCACACTCAGCCAGGCTGTGTGACTCCTGAGGCCAGGTCTTAAGGGTAAAAAGGCTGTGCCTGGCTCTCTCTTGGGTCATTTACCCTTGGATCCCAGTTGCCATGCTGTGGGGATCACCAGGCCACATGAAGAGGCCAAAAGCAGCTACAGTCTCCAACAAGAGCCAGTATCAATGGCCACAAGTAGCAAGAGAACTTTCAGAAGATTCCAGCACCCAGCATTTAAGTCTTCTAGCTGAGGACTCAGGCATTGTGGGACAGAGATAAGCCATCCCTACTGCGTCCTATCCAAAATTCCTGATCTACAAAATGTGTGAGCATAATATGTGCGTTTTTGGTACCAAGTGTTTGCAATTTGTTACAGAGCCATAGATAACCAGAACACGTGTGCACTTAGAACCTAAGCATGAAGACTATTTGGTCTTAATGTGTTGCATCTGTTAACACTTATAATATAACTTTTCTCTTGGCTTCTTAAAATAATTTGTTCCTTTATTCATTTATGTTTTTCTCGACTTGGTAGCCTTTACTAAAATCTACCTTGCAGAACTAATCAAAATGAAAAAAAAGTTTTCCAAGGAGGCCTCAGGAACCACTGATGGGTTCCGAGATCTGTTTCCCTGAGACTGTCCCCCGCGAGCACTGACAACTCTGCTTTCTTGGCCAAGTGGGGCAGACGAAACTATGTATGGGCCTGAATGGGCTAATCCTTCTACATGCACAAGTGTGAGGTGATTCTCTGGTGGGCCAGGGACTGGGAATAATGAGCGGGAGATGACTTCTTCATCAGAACCACATCAGCCTTGAACTGATAACCTCTCAGTCCTTTGAGAAGGCAGATTAACACAGGAGACTTGAGGCTGCAAAGAATAATGTCATTTCATAAATATTTACTGCGCGTCTGCTTCCTCCTGTAAGGATCCCTAGGGACCTTAGGGTAGGCAAGTATCTGTGGAAACACAGTAACTGTGTGGGGAGGACTAGAGCAGGGATAAGCACCCGACCTTCCTGCTGCCCACGCCTCTCTTCCTACACCAGCATCTCAACCTCAATCACCTTTCCTCCGTATTCTAGTATTCAAAACTTTTTACAGTCTGGCCACAACCTACTTTCTAGTTACGTCACCAATAACCCACATAGAGCTTGTACTACATGCAGCTTGCTTCTGCCAAGTTGAACCTTTCCTGCTCCCCACTCCCCAAACACAGCCTAGACTTCCTTCTTCAACCACCTGCCTGCCCCACCGTTCTTTAAGTTGTCCTCGACACCTTGGATACCTTTTACCTCCTCTGGTAAAAATACCGTCAGCTGGTCCAAGTTTTCCTTAGTGCCTAGTTCAAAGGTGAGATCTCCTATAATACCATCATATCTGAAAGTTCTCTTTCCTTTCTCTTAAAATCTGTAGCACTTTGTCTTAAACATTCTCATAGTAGCTCTCATATCCCTTCTTTTAATAATAAAATAAGTATTTACCTCACAGCTAGCCCCTCACCCCCTAAAAGTGCTCAAAGATATGTGTGTGCATGTGTGTATGAGGGACCCCCCTCAAAAAAATCACCGAACTTCTAAAAATTTTGTATTTATTCTTACATGTGTAAACTTCAGTTCCCTTCAAAGGACTCTCCATTTGATGCAATGCACCTATCAAGATATTTTTTCCACTGCTCAAAACAATTTTTGAACTTGTCAATTTTGATGACTTTCAGTGCTTCTGCCATTTTTTGGTTTCACCTCTTCCACATTGGTAAAATGTTTCCCTTTGAGGACTTTTTACATCCAGGGAAATGAAAAAAAAAGTCATTTGGGGCAATATTGGGAGGGTGGGACATGAGGGGTCATGCCATTTTTGGTCAAAAACTGCTGAACACTCAGTGCACTGTGGGCAGGTGCATTGTCAGAAGAACCAGTCACCTGTTTGCCACAACTCAGGACATTTCTTCCACAAATTGTGATACAACCTTCTCAAAACTTCCAGATAAAAATTGTGATTGGCCATATGATCTGGAGGAAAAAATTCTGAGTGTACTAAAAGGGTCCCACCCTCTAAATGATAATTCTGGTTTTTGGAGAGTACACACACACACACACACACACACACACACACACACAGAGTTACATTCTAAGAGAAAGATCAAATTGATAATTTATCACATTTATAATTTATGGCAGTCCTGGAAAGCTGCAAGTATGAAGTTATCGCTGCAGGAAATTCAGAAGAAAAATCATGTTCCATCGCCTTATGATAATTTATTCTATTAATGTCTAGTTTCAAGAGACCTCTGAAATGTAAATGGCTAATATGCCATAAAACAGAACTTAAAGTTGTAATCACTTTCATAAGAAACTGTTTTCAAATTCATTTCTAGGAAATTATATTTTTATTTTTTGGCAAAATAAATGGTGATTCATTATTCATATAATTATTAATAGCTCAACACACAAAGGTTATATTTTCCTTTTAGCACAACTGTGTTACATCAGTTGCTCAACCTTGCATTTTAAATACTACCTTGGGTCACTTACATTGTGACCTTTTTGACATTTGCTGAAATTCATAATTCTGCATTGAAAATTTATTTCATAGTTTCTGAATATTTGTAAAAGGTTGCAAATCATAATATTTTAAAAATTTTTAATCAGATATTTACATTCAGCATTCTTTGGTTATGAATATGGACAAAAATCATGGAGTGCTTAAGAATTAAATTACTAATTTTCTTAAAGAGTTTCTGAAGTGTTGTATATCTTACATATTTTATAATTACTTTATGGATAAAGAGAAATAAATACACTGCTATTTAGTAATATAAAAGTTATTTTGCACCAAAGGGGATACATTGAATATATATTTTGAGTTATCTTTACTCAGATTCTAAATTCATGACCCTCATCAAGGAGCCACTGTGAGCTGAACTTCTAGTGTATCATGGCCTCATGGGTCACATCCTAACATCAAGGGGTCTTTGGGACCACCACAGTCAATGCCCCCAACCCACAGCTGTCTTCCTGGAAGGAGAGACTTTATAGCGATGTCTCTACCCTTACATGTTGGGTGGCCTAGAGCAAGTTACTTCACTGCCCTGATTCCTATTTCTTTATTTATAAGGTGAGGATAATAATAGTGTCCAGCTTCCCCAGGGTTTTTGTGAGGATTATGTAGAATAATAAGAAATCTGTAAATGCTGTCTATTTTATTACAACATTCCCAACATGTGGGATCTTTATCAGAAAACTTAGAGAATAAGAGAACGCCCAACCTCCAGAGGTTGATAAACAGGCTGTATCTGTTTTGAAAGGTTCCAGAAATTCTCATACCTCAAATCCCCTCTACCAGCCTCTGCCCTCCTGAAAGCTTGCTGTGACTCAGAGACTCTGTCAATCTGTAATTTATGGTTCATTTCTTTTGTAAAAGAGGATGCTTGTGGGGGGGGCACTATGCCTTGTCGGTCATTTGATCCTCTGCATGATTGAATTTATTAGCTCTTTTCCTGAGAGCAGATGAGGGTAGATTAGTCCATGAATGAGCCTAGGAACAGAGAGTAAAGAAGAGGGATGGATTGGAGGTGGGGAGTCATCACAAACATATTTATCCTACTCAAAATTGCCTAAAAATTAGATACAGCCACACAAAGAAGGAGTAAACATCTTTCCTGTGTGACTCTCTAGGATGGATTTATAGGCCTGTACAGGAAGGCATTATGGATTCTGGTGAGGTTTAATTAACACATGTAATACTCTATGATAGTGTCTGGCCTCAAGTTTCAACAAAAATGGAGAGGAAAGAAGGGGAGACAGAGACAGAGAGAGAAGTGGTGGAAGGAAAGGGAGAGAGAGATTTAAAAAACAGGATCATATTATACTTTTTGTACTTATGTGATTTAGAATCTGAGTGGAGATAACTTGAAATAATATATTAAATGTATTCCCTTTGTGCAAAATAACACCTGCTTCTCTATCTTTTTCATATAATGTTTATATAGTAAGTTAATATAATAATATTAATATTTACCCCTATACTCTTATACATGCAGAAACTACTTCTGTTATAAAAGTGTGCATGTTTCTGCATCTTCACATTATATTATATATGCATTTTTCTCTTTGTTTTAATACATGCATAATATCTTATTGTATAGATATATTTTACTACTTGTAAAGATTTCCTATAGGGAAACTTAAGATGGTTCTAGCATTACCAAAAATGCTGCAGCAACTTTGCAGTTTAGTGTTGCATATGAGCACAAAGAGATTAATGGGATAAAATCATAAAAACAAAATTACTGACTCAATGTTTATACACATCTTTGTTTGGTGGACTATTGCCCAAATGCAGATTATTCTTTGACTTTGCCCATTTTCTACTGGCTCATTTTATTTTTCTTATTGATTTATAAAGACCTTTGTCCATTACAAATTATGAAACTTTTGTCATATATGTGACAAATATTTTTCTCCAACCTTTCATTTGCTTTTGTTTCATGATGTCTTTTGCTGTGCAGATTTTTTAACATAATGAAATGCACAAATCAGTTTCTTTTTGGCTCTCAGTTTCAGATGGGCTAAAAAAGATTTCTCCATTACTAAATCATAAAAGAAAGAGAAAAATGCCTCTAGGTTTTCTTGTAATAGTTCTAACTTGAAGCTATGTCATATGAATTTATCAAAAATAAAGTGGTTTTAGCCTACAGCATGTCAATTCCAGACAAATGTATTTAAACCTTTGGTCCAGTTGAAATTGTGTGTGTGTGTTTGATTTGTGTGTGTCTGGGGTATGGGTATTGGAATGTGTGTGTTTGAGTGTGTGTTTGGGTGTATATGTGTGTGCACATATGAGGTATAAAGACATGAGATAATGTCATCTTGTTTCTACTGCTTCACCATCTAAGCGTCTTCAAACGTTTCAATGAATATTCATCACTTACGTATTTGGGCCTATTTTGGACTACATATTCTGCCCCAAGGATATATCTATCTAAATTACTGTGGTTGTCAAGTAGATTCCAATATCTGATAGAACTAATGTTCTCTTGCAAAACTTCGTTGTGAATTTTTCCCCATATATTAGACAAGGTTTATTTTTACAAATGAACATGATTATTTTAAGCAATTCAAAGGAAAGAAAAAGACTTGCTCAAAAGGGCAATGTGAGCCTAATTTAAGATTGACATCTTCATAGTGAGTTTTCTCATACAAGAACTTTGCCTTTCAATTTAGTCATATCCTCTTTTACATATCCCTCAAAAGGATATTCAGATTTTTCTCCAAATCATTCCTCCACATTTTAAATCTGCCACCTTACTGACTTTTCTTACTATTTTATTTTATTACACAAATATGGGGAACAAGTAAGCAGAAGTAGGCTGCATGCAGGTGAAGTTTGGGCTTCTAACTTGTCCTCACTTCCTCTGGTAGTGGATCGGGTACCCTTTGTGTTGTTACGTGCTCCCCACTTTCCTCCCTCCCTCTCGCCCTCCCTCTCTGCCCTAGTAGTGCCTAGGTACTGCCACTCCCTACCTTGTGCTTATGTGACTAATGTTCAGGGCCCACTTATGAGTAAGAACATGTGGTATTTAGTTTTGTTTCTTACTATTTTAAAATAGTTTAAAAATTTTTTAAAAATGTTTTCTAGTCACACATTCATATTATAAATGACGAAAGATAAGTTTGCCATACCACTTTCAATGTTTGTGTTTTTTTATTCTTACCAGGTTGTATCAGCTGGTATGTAACTGCTGACTTTTGTGGGAATATTCCTAAAACTTATTAGCTCTGATGCTGGCAGTACACACACACACACACACACACACACACACACACAGAGAGAGAGAGAGAGAGAGAGAGAGAGAGAGAGAGAGAGAGAGAGAATTAAGTACAAATTTTTATAACTTATTTTGCATTTGGATGGATACGTGCTTGCTACGGCCCCAGTCATCTCTGTAAAGAATTATTTCAGGACAATTTTGCTTATTTTTGGAGGGCTCTGTGCTCTGACTGAGTTCTGGAGAAGTATGTGACAGTCCTTGATGACCTTCACTTGATACAATCCAAGTGTTGCTATATTTGGTAGATGTTCTTTTGGGGTTGGATTTTGACTGTTTTCAAGTTTACTAATGTTGAATTTTCCCCTATAATTTTTGCATTTCTTTTTGGTATTTTTGATAAGTCTCGGGGAGAAATAAAAATATCCTTCCTCACAATCTATACTGTTACTCTAAGACTATCTGCTGTTCCTTGGAATGACTACTTAATTTATCTAACCAATTTTCTAGTTCTAGAAATTTGAGTTGTTCCAAATTTTCACTGTGATGGATGCCACTGGAAAGAAGAAAGATTTTAAAAGACCAAAATTGGAGAAAATCTGATTCGATCACACAAAATATTGACTAGCAGAAAATTAGAAAATGCCTGTGGAATAATGAGAAGTATTTTTATGGGGTAAGCTGCTCAAGAAGAAAGGAACATAAAGGGAACTAAATCTCTTTAGCAAGTTCCTCTTATTTAATCTCTTCTCTTTCTCCTTCCCACATCCTCTCTTATTCAGGGTCTGCTGTGGCAATACTGCTGTGAGTAATTAGAACACCTCTCTCACTTGCTGTGTGAGGTGAAGTCAGGACTTGGTGGCAGACAGTCTTCCATGTTTCCATTTCCTTAAGCACTCACTTAAATGAAAATCCAGGGTTGCCATTAGACTCTCAGAAATGTTTTTAGCTCAGGCTACTGTCTGGAAAAAATTTCTTTTCTGCAACAAGGATCTCAGCTACTATAAATTATGATTATGGGAATGGTACATTAGTTTAAGTCAGGAGGATGGTCACCTCAAATAAAAGGAACAAACCCTTACCTTGGGCAAATATATGTTGTTTTGTTTAAGAATAATGATAGCAACATTTTATTGGTCACGTATCTTAGACATAGGTGCCACAAAATTTAAAAAAAAGCCTCACCCTTTTCCTTCCTCTGTCTAAAAAGCCTATAGATTTACACGGTCTAGCTTACATTCAAACTTTAACTTCTCACCTCTAGTGGCTTCATCAGTTACAGATGTCTCAAATCAGACTGAGTGCTAAGGTGGGCATTGGAGAATAAAACATCAAAGCCCACAGCAAAACCCGCTACAACTTTTAAACAACTGTACTGTTGAAATGCTATACTGGGTAGAAAGGACAGAGTAATGTGTTATATGATCTGTGCCTGGAAGAATCTTACACTGTACTGGGCTAAATAGAGATGACAATTTGTAATGTGTAACACATTCTAAGATTGACAAGATCAGTGACATAGTGTCACACAGACATGCAGAAAACATCCTATGATTTCTTTTGTCTGAATTTGTGTGTGTGTGTGTGTGTGTGTGTGTGTGTGTGTGTGTGTGGTTTCATTCCTTCAGTAGATACAAATTGGACAGCCAGTGAGAGGCCTGATCAGTGGTTGACTAGGTTCTAGAACAAGCAAGGTCAAGATTAGATTTGCAGAAGGAAAAATAATACTTTCATAGGGCCAAGCTGCCACTACATTATGGATGGAATGAATGGGGAAGAAGGAAGAGTGAGTTATATCAGACTTGCCAGGGGAGCTCTTTTAAAACTCATATGCCTTGGTTTCTTTTTCTTGTGGGCCTGGTGAACATTAGAGGGGAAAAGGAGAGATAGACACATTTTAAAGTTTTTTAGGTGATTTACTTTCTTCTCTTCCCACTCTGCATCCACAAAAGGTTGATGAGGACCACTGCCCTGCAAAATCCATCCAGCTGGGCCCCTGTGAGGCACCCTGCACTGACAGCACCTTTTGAGGAATAAATCAGGATTATTCCTCCACAACCACATAGTGAACCAGAAGTTACTCAGCTAGTAGACTGCAAAAGCAAAATTGAGATAGCCCAGAGCTTTAAATGTTCATATTTCAATCATTTCTTTTAGTAGAGATCATGGACATTTGTTAGTCATTTCATGGGATTATATACATAAAAATGAAATATTCTATTACTAGATTTGGTTATCTGGGAAAGGCTGCCAGTAATCTCAGGAAACCATTTTCCACCAGGAAGTGTAATACAATTCTTGTTTATTTTAAAGTCTTATATTTTGTGGTGGTTTTAAAGAAAACCCCATTAATGTGAACATTCTTCATCCTCTTATCAGTAAATCAATCACAAAAATGAGTTTTGGTTATAAAGTGATTTAAACAGATAGAGGTGCAGGTCATAAGTTACAATTTTAAAAGTGCAAAAATAGAAGCTAATGGGGGACTTTTTGTCTTAGAAGTCTACAGTCAACATATCATTCATCAATTCATATAATTATTAATATTTGACAGCTTTAAGTCAAGCAAGAATCTCGTGTGCTTGTCACCAATCCTGAGGGACATTAAGGGGGCAGTAAAATCCCAACATGACAATCTAGTGTGGCTCTCTTAACTAAATATGAATTGCAGTTATGCCCTCGAAACATTAACTCCAAATGAAATAAAGGATTTAGCAATTCTTAGCTGAATCATTTTTAAAAATATGCAATCTTTCCTATTCCATGAGTTCATTTGCTAGTTTGAACCTATAGTATCAATATATCCAATCCACTTGTCCTTCGATACTCCAACTCAGCTCACATCCTAACTTATTGGTGAAAATTGTTAAATTCCTTCACTTGATGATAATATTTTCCCCATCTCCACATATATATTTAGAGGATAGAAAATTTATTAATGCCTCTCTTCAGAATTATCTATTATATCATGCTTTATGTAAGTAATTGTATATGAGGAGGGACCCAAAAAGCCCAGAATTTATTTATTAAAAATTGTGTGTTTATTCCTACATGCTTAAACTTCGGTCATCTTCAAAGTACTCTCTGTTTGACGCAATACACCTATCAAAACTTTTTTATTCCCCACTTCTCAAAACAGATTTTGAACTCATAAATGTTGATGACTTTTAGTGCTTCTGCTGTTTTTTGTTTCACCTCTTCCACATTGGCAAAACATTTCCCTTGACAACTTTTTTCAGCCAGGAAAACAACAACAAAAAAAGTCAATCAAGGTGACCCTGAATTGGAATATCAAGGTAAATAATGAAATCACTTGTTTGTATTAATCTCTCTTAAATTCATGTGTGGCTCACATTAATTCCAATGTGGAATGATAGAAGTATTTTGGTCTTTATTTAGAAGTTTGGTTACATGAAAAGTGCTCAATCTCACTAATCATCAAAGAAATGCAAATGAAGAATCCTAGAAGAAAATGTAGAAAACACCCTTACGGAAATTGGAATAGGCAACCAAGTCCTAATCAACTATCCAAAAGCAAATGCCATGAAAGATAAGATAGACAAATGGGACCTCATCAAACTGAAAAGCTTCTGCAAAACAAAAGAAACCATCAAGAGAGTAGGGAAATAGCCCACGGATGGGAAAAAATATTTGCCAACCGTACATCTGACAAAGGACTAACATCTAGGATCTACAAGGAACTCAAACATCCCGAAAAGAAAAAAACAAACAATCCTATTAAAAATTGGGTAAAAGATATGAATAGGCACTTCTCAGAAGACATATGAACAGCCAACAGATACATGAAAAAATGCTCAGCCTCACTAATCATTAAAGAAATGCAAATTAAAATCACACTGAGATACCACTTAACTCCAAGTTAGGATGGCCATCATCAATAACTAAAAAAAAACATGACAGATGCTGGAAAGGATATGGGGAAAGGGAACACTTTTACATTGTTGGTGGGAATGTAAACTAGTACAACCTCTGTGGAAAACAGTGTGGCGATTTCTAAAAAAATCTGAAAATCAACCTTCCATAAGACCCAGCAATCCATCTTCTGGGAATATACCCAGAGGAACTCAAATCACTTTATGAAAAAGATACCTGCACACGCATGTTTGTTGCAGCATTATTCACAATAGCAAAAACATGGAACCAACCGTGGTGCCCATAGACAGTGGACTGGATAAAGAAAATGTGATACATTTACATGATGGAATATTATACAGCCATAAAGAAAAACAAAATTATGAACTTTGCAGCAACCTGGATGGAATTAGAATCTATAATACTCAGTGATCTATCACAGAAACAAAGATCTGAGTACCACATGTACTCATTCATAAGTGGACCTTGAACATTTATCATAACATCATAAGAAAGGGATTGGTAGTAGTGGGACACTGCTGGGGGGGCACTTAACATCAATAAGGGTACCCTCACTTTACCTGCATGATGACCACGTATGTACCTAACCCTCATTGGTACCCCACATTTTAAAAATAAAATAATTTTAAAAAAAGAAAGAAAGATATGCAAATTGAAACCATGCTGAGATACCACCTAACTCCAATCAGGATGGCCATCATCAATAACTCAAAAAACAACAGATGCTGAAAAGGATGCAGGAAAAGAAAACACTTCTACACTGTTGGTGACAGTGTAAACTAGTACAACCTCTGTGGAAAACAGTGTGTCAATTCCTGAAAGATCTAAACATCAACCTTCCATGCAACCCAGCAATTCCCCTTCTGGGAATATACCCAAAGGAACTCAAATCACTCTTTGAAAAGGATACCTGCACATGCATGTTTATTGCAGCATTATTCACAATAGCAAAAACATGGAGCCAACAGTGTTGCCCATTTGAAGTGGACCAGATTAAAAAATGTGGTATATATACACAATAGAATATTATGCAGCCATAAAGAAGAACAAAATTATGAACATCACAGCAACTTGGATGGATTTAGAGTCTATAATGCTCAGTGATCTACCACAGAAATAAAGAACTGAGTATCACTCATGTTCTCACTCACAAGCAGACCCTAAACAATTATCATAATACTATAAGAAAGGGATTGGCAGTAGTGGAAAACTGTCAGGGGAGGGAGAGGGGCACACTTCATCAATAAGGGTACCTGATCTCAAACCAGGTGCAGTGGGGACCAAAGTGAGGCCCAAACTTTACCTATCCAATGATCATTTATATACTGAACCCTGAATAGTACCCCGCATCTTTAAAATAAATGTTTAATAAAAGAAGTTTGGTGATATTTTTTGTGACAAGAAATATGGTCACAAAACTTCACTGTTGTTTATATCAATTAGCCTGTTTTCAAATGGGGTTTCTTACACATTGTTTTACTTAAGCTTGTAGTTTCCAAGAAGCTATTGATAATTTTAAAAAGCACTTGTGCTATAATGACAAGTATAATATAAAATGTGTTATGAGCCATAGACAGTGGGAAGCATTCAAGATGCTCCAGTGCTGTGTTTATGAGAGAAGTGCCCCGGTTGTGTTTATGAGAGACTCTGACATTGAACAAACTGTGTTTTAATGCCAGTGCTGCCACTCGTAAACCATGTGACCTTGAACAATTTATTCAGAGTTTCTGGGCCTTCATTTACAAGGTTTTGGAAATTATACGAGACACTAAGCAGAGCACCTAGATGTGATCTCAGCATGAGTAACTGGGGCTCCACAAACAACACTCTCTAGTCACTAAGGTCAGGAGAAAAGAATGACTGGGTCCCACTGAGAAGAATCCACTCATTTCCTCAGTAACTTATTTTACCAATATTTTAGATAAAGAGACTATTCGTGTTTCTGCTCAATTTCTATTTACATGGATTCTGAGGAGGTTTCAACGACTGAAGAAAGGAGTCATTGTCCGATACACAAAGCCAAGGGACGAGCTGAAATTCCATTTTTAAAAAGTCTGCTGGCCATGCCATTCTATGAGGAGAGACACCCCCCAAAATGGAATTATCTTTTGGTGGACAGGCCTCTTGTAGTATAGGCTTCCTCCTCTAGGTGTTCTAGAAACCCACTGGTATCAGTGTGCCAACTAGTGTTGTTGTGACAAGCTGCGCTTGGCTTCTGTGAATTTTTTTTTTAAGAGAGTCTTCCAACATGTTTGTCCACTTCATGATGGGTGATTTACAAGCACACCTGCCCACACTGCCCTGAGTATTTAGCAGTTTTTGACCAAAAACAACATGACTTCCATGCCCCACTCTCCCTACTCACCCAATTTTGCCCAGAGTGACTTTTATTTGTTTCCTCAGATGAAAAAAGTTATCAAAAGGAAGTGTTTTGCCAGTGTGGAAAAGGTGAAACAAGATATGGCAGAAGCACTAAAAGGCATCAAAATTGAATAGTTCAAAAACTGTTGAGCACTGGAAAAATCATCTCAATAGATGTATTGAATCAAGTGGAGAGTGCTTTGAAGATGACTGAGGTTTAAACATGTCAGAGTAAATACACAATTTTTCATAAATAAATTCTGGGTTTTTTGAGGAGATCACCCCTCATATGTGGGACATGAATTGCTGGGAAGGGATAGTTATGAGACTGGCAAAGGGAGTTGAAAACCTATCATACAAAGAATGGACCGAGGATAGGGGGAGGGCAGAAGTGTCGATCTGTAAGAGAGAAAGGCTGAGGAGCCAAGGTCACTTCAAGTGTAGAGGAGCAGCCAGACAAGGTTTCTGTGGCCCAAAGGGATAAAGTAGAAGACATGAATCAAGTTACAAGGGGACATCTTTCTGCTCAGTGTACACGAAGAACTTGGTTCTGGCTGTTTTGTCTATGCAATGATGGACAGGGATGTGGGTCTGAGAAGAGGTCACACTCTACTACCTTTAGTATTTACTCTGAACTTGATATCTGACAAATCTGAGAAATCATCAGGAAACTTCTTTGTTTTGATGCGACACAAGGCTCAACTTACAGCAAACAGAGGCAGTCATTTTAAATTTCAGAATCATGCGGCACATTTATTGTAAACTATCTAAAAACTGTTAAAACAATTACCTATTTTGATGTCACATCTCTCTCCAGCTGCCATCAATTTCCCTACTTTATTGTGTTGAAAAACTCTTCCAAGAAATCTCTAGTAAGTCAATCTCCACTGCTTTACTTCCTAGTTTCTCTGGCACCTACTTCCAACCAGACTTTCATCCTCACTATTGCAATGAACACACTTTTATAAATGCCACACCTCCACCATACCACATTCCAAGCTTAATTCTCAGTTCTCATATTACATAACTTCTCAGCACATTGGAATTGCTAGTTACACCGTCTTTCTTAAAACTATTCACTTGGATGCTAATCCATCACCTTCTGCTCACACTTTCTTTCTTTCTCTCTCTCTCTCTCTTTCTTTCTTTCTTTTTCTCTCTTTCTTTCTTTCTTTCCTTCTTTCCTTCTCTCCTTCTCTAGCTCTGCCTTTCCTTCCTTCTCTCTCTCTCTCCTTCTCTCTCTCCCTCTTTCTCTTTCTCTCTCCTTCCTTCTCTCTCTCTCTCCTTCTCTCTCTCTCTCTCCTTCTCTCTCTCTCTTTCCTTCTCTTTCTCTCTCTTCTTTCCCATGCTGCTGTTCCTCTTCAGTCTTCTGTGCTGTGTCTTCTCCTTCTTCTGAACTACAAATATTGGGGAGGACCAAGTTAGCAATGATGACTTCTTCTATATGTCATCAATATGCTTCTGAACCACAAACATATATCCCTGTGCTTGGACGCTCCTCAGAGCCACAGCCTGTTCAATGGTACTGATTTCTAGCATCTCTGCTGGATTGAACATTAAAGTATACCTCTTGATTTCCATGCCTCATCCTCCCAGCTACAGATACACTGGCTACATTTGTTTCACGGAGTTTTACATTTGTAGTTTATTGGGCCTGGAATGTCCTCCCCTGTTTCAAGCTCCATCGTTCTCATGCAGGCCTCTGATAGAATGTCAACTTTTAAACATGCCTTTGCTGACAACTCTATATCAAGTGAGATTGTAGACATTTATTAAATAGTTGGTGAATGAATAAATGAACAATCTCTGTCTTTTTAATCATAATACTTAAAAATGTTGCCACTAGTTCTTCCAAACTGTCTTGCCAGGAACTATATATTCGTTCCTGAATTTGGAAACACTGGAACAGAAATCTGTTAGCAGAGCTGTTGTGGGAAAACGTAGTTGGCTCTACATCTGCCCTTAATGGGAACTCTGGAAACTTTATAAAGCGACTGCTTGCCCAGAGTTTGGGCTCTGACAAAGCAATAAACTTCAAAGTCACAGCTGCCTCTCCTGTACGTGAAGATCTGGGTTTTAGCTGTTTGGTCTGTTCAAGGTAAGATGTGGCTTACTGCCTCACATAAGATGTGGCTGTTGGGTCTACATTCTCTGAGGTCCTATCCAACTCTGAAATTTTAAAGTTGTGTATTTCAGATATCCTTTATCCTGAGTAGCCAGTTGGGTACCTTGACCTTACATCTATTTGTACATAGGAATAAGAGGAGACATTGTGTTGGTTGCCCTAATCAGGTTTATCACAGGTGGAAGGGCTGAGGGCTGGGGGCTGAGGGTTGGGGGCTGAAGGCTGATCTGACAGACTTCTTTACTCTTCCTTGTGCTTCTCTCCCAAAAAAGTGTCCCTAGCCCAAAAAGTGATCCCCCCCCAAAAAAACCTCAAAACTAAGCCCCTCTGATTTGTGTCGCTGGCTGGAACTTCCTTAGAGAAGAATAATTGTCAGTGCATATCTAAAGTCCAATTTTGCATGGTGAGGTTTTAAAAATTATTTTCTTATTTAAAACATATTATAGTTACAGTTTTAACTTGATTTTCCTTCTGTGGTTCTTATTTCTTTAAGCTTCTCACTATCCATGGTGACTGAAAACGTTTAGTTACATTTAAGGTAACTCATATATAAACAGTGTGAAAAGATATAGGAAGCATGATTATATAGGATGTTTCATTTACATCTACACAAAACAGCACTGTTAACAATTAATTGAGAAGAGATATGATTTTTCTGTTATATTCTCTTCCTGTTGAATTGGACAGCCTTGCGTACATTTGGCATTACAGACTTTCTAACTTACTAAAGCAGCTGGTTTATTTCATGAAGAACTGATTTTCTGTTAAGGCACAGACAAAGGCACAAGAAAAACTGCTCATCCTCTGTGCCAAGAACATGAGTGCTTCCATATGTCTGGAAAAAAATGTGGGCATTAAATTGGTAGACAAAATAAAATCCAATAAACCACTTTCACCCTCTTCTTAAATCATAGGTATTTAACAACATAAAAAAAATCCGTTAAATTAAATGGAAATGGTGAATTTCATTTACATGCACTGCTCTGAGAGGCTCTAGATATTTTAGTAAACCAACAGACACTGAGTTGACATGATGTTTTCCCATTAAGCATATGGAGGGAAATTTATTTTTAAATGTCAAATTGACATGCATCCGGCAGTAACTAAAACTACCTAAAGCACTTTCCTCTTTGCCTCAGACTTTGTGTGTGTGTGTGTGTGTGTGTGTGTGTGTGTGTGTGTGTGTGTTGGAGTCCCAGTCTGTTGCCCAGGCTACAGTGCAGTAGCACACTTACCGCCACTGCAACCTTGACCTGCTGGGCTCAGGTGATCTTTCTGTCTCAGCCTTCCAAGTAGCTGGAACCACAGGCACATGCCACCACACCTGGCTAATTTTTTTGTATTATTGTAGAGATGAGGGCTCGCCAACTTGCTCAGGTTGATCTTAAACACTTGGGCTCATGCAATTCTCTTACCTCTGCCCCCCAAAGTGCTGGGATTACAGGCGTGAGCCTGCCTCAAATTTTCTACCTCATAAAACTGATATGGTTTAGCATACCTAATAAAACTGTCTGGCCTGCCTCAAACTTTCTACCTAATAAAACTGATATGGTTTAGCAAGTGCAAGATCAATTATTTGTGGAACTAGATATAATTCAGCAGCTTAGATATCTGTTGTGTCCAGAATGAGTAAGCATAAACTCCAGACACTATTGTGACTATTTTCCAATTATAGAGTGCATGTCTGATAAGACAGTAGCTACATGAAAGAAATTCTTTCTTTTGCTGTAGCTATCATGAATATATTTATAAGGAAGAAACCTCAAAATGCATTCTTATATGCAGTATATATCATAGTCAAATGAAATGTTTTTCTTCTCTAGAAAAACTTCCTTTTACTTTCTTTATTGTAACTAGGGCATTGGGTATCACTTACTTTTTGCACAATAATGATTTTGTATATATGTCTGCATTTATATTGTGTATATACATATTTTTTTCTTTATTTTTCTGAGACTAGGAATTGATCTATCCAATTTAATAGCAAAATCACTGCATTGATACAGTGGTAACAAACGAGCTCCCCTTTTATTACATTTAAACAAGGTAAGGGAAAGAGAATATTTCCTGGGCCTTACAAAGGGAAAAGCTTAGACTTGGATATTCTGATTCAGAAACTGAATATTCACATTAAGATATTTAAAATAATTTTTAGGTAATTTGATTAAGTCATATTTGTCAGTTTTTCACAAACCCTGTGATCTCTAAACAATATCTCCCATAATAAATATAGTTTCAACTTCAAGAATTTCAAAATAGCATCAAGCAAAATATGGTATACTCTTGTTTTGCAAGGTTGAAAGAAAGCATACCATTTGTAGAGCAGCAGAGGAAGGGCTAATGTGGGAATTACTTATCACAGTTGATAGCTATACAGCCTCTACAAATGTGGGTAAATCTGCTCTTCTTGTACAGAATCAGAATCTGAGGACTGAACATCAATAGTATATAAATATATACTCAGTGTGTGTTCTATATCAGACAGATAATACAAAGACCAACAAGAACATTTGGTGACATAATTAATAGTGTTTTGGGGTTTTTTTTGCATTTAGCTGTTCTTCCCTGCTAATCCAGATGTTTTGCTTGTCACAGAGAGAAGAAGAATAATGAACAGATTCGAGTGATATCATTCTCTTGTGTAATAGATCAGAGCCTCCTCTGAGTCTTCCACAATCATCAAATACCAAAATGAAAACAAACATCTGGATTTAAGTTTCACCCTTCATGCGAGTTGAATAACACAGTCCACATAAAGTTGACTGTTTCCTTAATAATTTCAATAATAAAAATTCACAGGAGAGAAAAATTATCATTCTGAATATATTTAAGGCACTAAATCTAGCCCCCTGTGAGCCTTTTAAATTATCACCAATTTTAGACTGGACAACCCACTGGCTAATAATGGCTATATAAGCCTGCCAAAGAAAACATCATGATAGGCTTTTCTAGTAAGTGCTTGGAATACAGAGGAAGAATGCTTTTTGTGCACTCCTATTTGGATCTACTTATCTGATGGCATTACGTTATCACACCCTCACAGGGCTTTCCAGAACTCCTCCCACTTCCGTCCCTTGACATGCTGAGCAATCCTACCTTGGTGACACTATCAGATCAAAGAACTAAAAATGTCTTTGGTTCCCAAAGGAATAACGAACAAAGAACATTATATTCTTGGAATTAATGTTCTAGATGTTTGTAGCTACCAGAGCCAGTTACATAAGTGTTTTTCACTTAATTATTTAGTAAACATGAATAAACAACAAAAAGTTATACAAAGCTTGATCAATTCCTTTGCTAAGAACCACAAAGTACTGCATATAAAACTGATTATCTCCATAACTAAATTTCTGCTGCCTATCTCCACTGAGAATTAAAGTCCAGCGACCAGGTTCATTTGAATTAAGTGCACTCAAGAACATTATTTTATTTATACCACTATGTCTTCTTATTATCTACTTATTCCAAAAAAGCAGTGGCATGTATTAAAGTGTGTGCATATTCTATAATATAGAAGCTCAGACACACTCTGACAAGTTACTTCAAGTCAACAGATAAAGATAAAATATATAGAATGACATCTAGTAGATGAAATGTAAAATATAAGGTAATTGGAGACAGAAAAACTACTTGGAAGATGAAGATTATTACTTAGATTGAACCAGAAAACAAATAGTACCAGTAAGAGCCATGAAAGGTCAGTCATATTAATCAGGACTGACCACCGCATTAAATGTAGCAGCAGTTGACAGCATTTTGTCTTCACATATAGTAGCAAAGATAAACAGTTTAACAACAAGAGCATAGCTCTGATGTGACATAAACCTTAGAAAAGGTAACAAAACAAGCCAACAGATGGCAAGAGGCGACAAAGAACAGTTGTCATCACCTAGGGGAGAAGGGACTGAGAATCCAAACAATTCTCACTTATGCATCACTTTCTTTCAGACATGGGTATAAAATGTATAATCTAAATTTTTTTTCAAATGGCTGGTAAACAGTGGTAATTTTATAACAAAAAAGTTCTCTGCAAAAAAAAAAAAGCTAACAGAAATTTGTGTGTGTGTGTGTGCACGCACGCGTGTGTGTCTTCTTTGTTATCTTATGGTGAGTTAAATGTAGAACTTAGGACCAGTCATGATCAGGTAAAAGCTATAGTAATGTTTTCCCCTGTGTGGCTGAAGTGCTTGTTTGTTAACAAATAATACAATTAAAAAAAAAAAGAAAAGGAAAAAAGAGAAAAAAGAAGGAAGAAAGAAACAAATGGATCTGCCAAAAATCTGCCTCTGTATTTTTATTCTAAATAATGACAATCATTTAGCTCCAATCTCTATGCTCAGTTTCTCAGTTTGCTCTTTCTTCCTGGCCTTGCCTCAGGCAGACTAAATTCTTCTTGATGCTCACAGAAATTAAGAGTTGGGAAGGAATTGGGGTCACTGAAGGAAAGTTTTTCTATAGAGAGTTCTTTATATTATAAAGAAAATATATATGTGTGTGTGTATATATATATATATAATCTGAAAAGTTATTAGCAATTCAGAATATGAATGTATGCACCATGAAATTAAAATATTTTACTTAAATACAACCATGGAAAAAATGATATTTCAATAAAGAACTAAATGTCCAGGTAAGGGATAAACAAATAATTTTCATTATTTATTGATGGAAATCACACAATGATTTTTCCATTTATTTATAATGTCTTACAGCTGCAATCTTAAAATCAGATAATTTGGGAAGACCATCTTCTAAGTCTAAGAAGACATCCAACAAAACTTGGAAGTGAGAATGACATTGCTGATCTGAGGTGGTCAGAAGTGAGGAGGGCTTACTCATTCAAATGAGTAAAGGTTATATGCTAATGATTTACACCAAGCTGGAGAACAACCATTCAGATCAAAAGGAGGAACACTGGTAGAAGTTCAACAGCAAGATTGATGCCTAAAAATAAGAAGAAGAAAAAGTACTTGCTGATTATCGGGAGACAAGATTTGTGGATGATGTGACAGTTGCCAAGACGACAAGCACTAGCAGATCTAGATGGGCACCGGGTTAATTTAATTGAAGAAATTGAATTTCACCTAACTGAGTACTCAACTTTAACCATGGGCTAACAAATACATTTTAGGAAAACAAAGAAGATAACACAATAGGTTGAGGTCGACTTTGAACCATCAATACCACTGAGATGTCTAGTAAGGGGCCAAGGAGACAAGTACAAGACATCACGATGTCACCGATAGCAGAGGAGGAAACTGCAACGGGATAAAAATGTAAATGCCCTACTTTCCCAAAAGATAAAACATCCAGGTGGAATGTCACTCTGCAAAACAGCTACAGAGGAAAAATGAAGTTTAGGGCATCGGCAGAAGAAGTACCTTGGACATCCATGGAAAATATTACAAAACATCACTTGAAATGATTTTAGTCACTAGACTTCACAACAGTTCCAGTGGAAATTTAACTGGAGTTATAGTATGAATGAACTTTGAGCATCATTGAGAGGTCTGATACATATGATGAGATCCAAGCAGAGGATAAAATGATAATATCTAAATAAGAACAAGGGGGAGTGTCCATACTGACCCCTTTACAGTCAGAAGTAGGCTATGTTTAAAAAGCTCCACATGCTCTGGAATTTCATCTCTAGGATTTGCTTGGCTTCTTTCAGCTTGCCTATCTGGATGCTCCTTATCCTGGATTATCTTGCTCTTTGATTCCCATCCATTTTGGTCCAGTGTTTACGCTCCTTTGATTTATTCCAAAGTCTGACACTCAGCAAGTTGGAGATAAGTTGCTCAGAGCATCTTCTCTATTCTCCTTTCTTCTCAATCATCTCCCTCAACCATTAGCTTGAGAAAGACTTGGATGCTGATAGGGTTAAATTTTGCCATGTCCTTCCCTCCTGGCACCCCGTTCCATTCATATGTTGAAGTTCTAACCCCCAGGACCTCAGAATGTGACCTTCTTTGGAGATAGGAAATTTACAGAGGTAATCAAATAAAGGTAAGGACATTAGGGTAGGCCCTAATCCAATATCACTAGTGTGTTTATAAAAAGGGGAGTTTTGGACACAGAAATAGCTATAGAAGAAAGATAGCATGAAGAAGACATAGGGAGAAGAAGGTCATCCACTCCAAGAAGAGAGGCTTGGAATAGATCCTCCCCTTGCAGCTCTCAGAAGTAACCAGCCTACTGACCATTGTATTTTGTATTTCCAGCCTCAGGAACCACGAGACAATAAATTTGCATTATTTAAGTCCCCAAGTTTGTGATGCTATGTTACGACAGTCCTAGCAAACTAATGCAGACATATATGCACTAAGTGAAGAACAAATGTGATGTTAATGACTACTTTCCATAGGCCTAAGTTTCTCACTTCCTAATTTAAAATCAAAATATATCTGGTTGTGTGTATTTTTGTTATTTTCAGTCTTTTCTGGAACAAGTAGCTTGTAAATAAAGACTTCTCATGACCTGAAACTAGGTCTGCAGTTGTTTTCTCTTTTTGCTAATATCTGTCAAGTATTAACGAAGTTTTAACTGAGTTATTCATAGACAGAAAGAAGGAAAAAAGAAACAAAGAAGGAGAAAAGTGAGAAGAGGAAAAAGAGAGAGAGAAAAAGGCAGAGGTAAATTTTTCAATGGCAAAGGGATATGTCTGTCTTTCTAAGGCAGCAGGAGAGGGAAGAATAGGTCCCACTGTGTAAGAGCTAGCCAGAATGAAGAGGTTGCGCCCTTTCTGGCAATTTGAGGGAAGCTAAACAGGCTGTACCCATGAAATGAGGAAAAACAAAAACAGAGGAGGAGTAAATAAGAGCCAGGCCAGGCTGGAGAAGTGCACAAGGAGCCAGCCAGAGCTGAGGACCTGTGCACGTCAGATTCAGAAAACTAGTCTGCATGTGAAGCAGTCATTACCAACAACATGAGGCAGAACTTTAGAGTCTTGGCACCCATTACTTTCTAGACTTCTCACAACTTCTCACTCCCACTCATGGCACAAGCCAATGAGGCTCAGAGCTGAGACAGTTGTCTGCGTGATTCAAAGAAAAGGAAAATTAAATTCCACTGTCTATTGTCTATATATTTTACATCGAGTTGAGGGAGGTTTCCTTGGCCCGTCTTTGATTTCAGTGCTATATTCCGCAATATCATGATTCAATTTGACTTTATCTTATCACAGGTGGTTGTTATTTTGTAAAAAATGTGTTTGTACCATTTTAAAATGACAATGCTACTGATGGTTCTGTCCTTGGCCACATGGGAATGAGTCTGATCAGAGGAAACGAAGCATCAGCCCCTGACATAAATTTTCTTTCAGAACTTCCTATTCAAATTGGATGTGGATGTGAGGACAGTTTTTCTGTTTCTGGGTTAGCTGGTTTGACTATATTTGAAGAAAAAGGTTGGGGACTTCATCTGAAAATATTCTGTAGTAATAGAAAATTTACGTGAACTTATTTTCAAATTTTAAGTCACTAATATAATCATTATTAGACTTTCACGATCTTGGAAATGAGTCCATTAAAATGATTATAAAACAAATTCTTAAAAAGCATAAAAGTTTACATTTCTAAAACATAGAGTCAAAGTAAAATTCCACTCAGAAAGAAAAAGCACTCTATGTTAAAAGATGACCAATCTTATTTATAATAGTGAAAAACTGGATGCAATAAAAAATTAGTTAAATCAATAATTTTAGAGCCCAGCATTTTGAGACCAACCTGGGCCACTTGACAAAACCTCATCTTTACAATAAATAAAAAAATTAGCCGGATGTGGTGGCGCACACTTGTAGTCCCAGCTATTTGGAAGGCTGAAGAGGAAGGATCGCCTGAGCCCAGCAGGTAGAGGCCGCAGTAGGCTGTGAGCATGACACTGCACTCCAGCCTGGGCAACAAAGAGAGATTTCACCAAGAACAAAAACAAAAACAAACAATTATACACACACACACTCACATAAAATGGTATATTATTCAACCATTCATGTGTGATATAAATTTATATTTATTGATGCATAAAGATGTATACTGTATATTGCTCATAAAAATACAGATTATAAAGAAGCATTCATAATGGAAATGCAATTTTTTCTCATTTATATTTGTTTACATTGAAAAACACCTGGAAGACACTCTGCGAAAATAATTACATCTGCCTGTATATCACACCTCTCTGTATATCTATTTATCTAATCTCTACCTATGTTGAGGTATCCAGGAGGGATTATCATTTTCTTCTTTATATGTTTCTATGTTGGTTAAATTTTAAGAAAATTGCATTACTATATAATCTAAGAAAATTAAGCTATTTTAATACTTGTAAACTTATGAGTCTTTTGATTAATGTCACCAATAGGATTCTAAAAGTGTTCACTATGTTTTACAAATAATATTTTTGCTTAAACTATATAGATCTTACTAGTTTTCCATTTGCATATATTTCTCATCTAAAGAAGCAATGATGAACTCTCTATATCTTCTGGGCATCACATTTTCTATGTTAAATTATTAAACAATTAACTATCTTTGAAGACATAAAAAATGAGCTCATGCTTCCTCTCTTAAATCAGAAACAAAAGCTGCTTGGTTCTTCAAAGCTGATTGTCCTTGAAATGTAAAGGGAGTGTCTATTGTTCCACATCAATAATCTGACCCACATCAGAAGCTATTTTGGATAACAAGGGATAGCTATCTTTATAAAAAATACAAAAGCTTATATTACTATGTGGCTGATTGCAAAGCACCTACCAATAAGAAATGCATTGCAGCACATCAGTCTGGTGATCTGTACTTAAGACTGATTCAACATTTTCATTATAAAATTTCATTTTTGACGCATCAATAACTGAGCCAATTAAAACCAATTCCAAGTTAAAACTCTACACTTAGCTTTCTGGGCAGAAAGGCTCTCTTTTATAGAAACAATTTAACTTTTCTAAATGCAGACCTTTTAAGATTTTTTTATAATTGTGATTAAGGTTTTGGGCTTTTGCTAATTTTAAAAGGTTTCTTTTTCTTTTCTTTGGAGCTATATGTGTTCATTAGTGTAATGCTTGGTTTTAAATAAAATAAGCAGAGTATGCTATTCAAATATTTCTTACCTTCCCAAAGCCAAAGTTAAAACATTAACTTCAGGAAAGTAATAACTAACAACTACTATTTTTAATGTCATGGACATGAAACCAAAGCCAGCTTTCCCCGGGATAATGAAGAGTATGTTAACATTACAAATCTGTGGCCTAAATACCCCATGGATGTGCTGTGGGTAAGGAAGTGATCAGCCGTCGTCACTCCATGCAGCCTGTGGCTTGGCAGTGCTTAGAGAGAAGCCACAGTATGTTGTCTACAACCCAGTGGCCATCTGTGGTGTGGCAAGAAGGGGAGCTCATTGGCAGTTCTGTCAGAATGTGGCCTACTTCCTAAAACCTGGCATGAGAATTATGGTGAGGAAGGGCCAGGACCCAAGTGGGAGAACAAGCACAGCAATAAACAGGGAGACTTTGGGGGCTCCATGGCATTAGTGCAGGATAGTCCTAAACCAACTTCCAATGGGTCCTCTGCCTCCTGTGTAGAGCAGCTCCCTGCAAAATTCTTCAAAGGCAAAACTGTGGTTACAACTTAGCCAATATTTACTGTAAAGTTCCTACCGGACCAGGACGCAACTATTAGTTGAAGAGTTAGATCCCTTATGTTTAACTGTATCTAGCTCATAAGAAGCACTTGATTTTTATGAGTTGTAGGAATGAAATATCTGCTGAATTGTCACTCATGACTGCATTTCACGAACAATCACACAAATGCAAAGAAGTGAATCAATCGCATGACAAAGCTTTCCAAAGAAAAATTATCCTTATTTTATAATCTATAGCCTAATAGTTAAAATTTGCTAGTTCAATGACTACAGTGAGTAAGGAGGTTCTATAGAGAAACATTTGCAACAGTCATACTGAAGCAACAAATACAAATGGAAGGGATGAGCTAAAGATCTATCTATCATCCAGCTATCTATCATCTATCTATCTATCTCTATCATCTCTTTTTCTTCAAAGACATGCTATGCACAAGGTGAATTTACTAATCTAACATCCTTTCAACAAATATTTAGTGCAAACTTGAGCATGATACTGACTATGCTCTCACTTGCTCCAGCGATTTGTATTAAGTGCTCTAATTACAGGAAAAGCTTATAATTTTATATAAATTAAGTATACACTATGTATCAGTCTTCCTTTTCAACTCAGTACAGTGCTAAAAAGGCAATGCTTATTAACTAAGATGTGTAATTAATGTTTCTTTATTAATTAATGTATTAATGTTATAACAAGGGGAAAAGTCTCACAACTTCCTAATTCTGGAAAAGACTAGACACTCTAGGATCTAGTCCTATTTTGCCTTAACCAAATACATGACTTTGTGCTAGTCAGTCTTTAGAAATCTTAATGACTCATCTTTAAAAATCAGAGTTATACAAACAGATCTTTTAAGATTATTCTATCTAAATTTATGAGTCTATAACTCAGGACCACTTACACTTCAACTATTAAGTGTCACCTAGGAAACTATTTTAAAATTCAGATCTTTTTATAGATAATATTGGATTGCCAGGGTAAGATTTTTAATATTAATAGCCATCTTCCTAATATTTATAAATATTCAATACCTTTATGTAACTGTCGATATCATATTAAATTCATAAAGATATTTCCAAGATTCATTGTTGTCACAATTTTTTTTTAATTTTTTGAAATTATCATTATTATTATTGAGTCAGGGTCTCACTGTCACCCGGGCTAAAGTGCAGTGGTACTATTATGGTTCACCACAGTCTTGACCTCCTAGACTCAGGTCATCTTTCCTCTTCACCTCTGGTGTAGCTGGGACTACAGGTGTGCACCCCCATGCTCAGGTAATTTTTTGTATAGATGAGGTCTCCCTATGTTGCCTAGGCTGGTCTTGAACTCCTGGGCTCAAGTGATCCTCCTGCCTCAGCCTCCCAAAGTGCTGGGATTGCAGGTGTGAGTCACCATGCCCAGCCACTATTCTTTTTAAAAGTACAAAGTCACATGAGAAAAAAATACAAAACTTTAAAATATATATAAAATAGCATTTCTTCTTTATCTGTTTAATTACTATTATGGTGCTAAGAGTTATTATTTTGAAAAGCCATTTTGTCAACAGCTGAGACATGGCTATTTCATAAACAATGGACTTACAAAATTAAATAGAAGTTGTTACAGAGTGGTATTTGTATACATGTATTTCCAGTCTGATTTTAACAGCTATTTGTCATTTTAGAATTCATTAATTATGCTGTCTACCTATAATAAGTAATAAAATAAGTATCATAACATTAGAGCACAAAATGGTCTCAGAGTATCTGACTGTCACTATATAAGACACATGAACTTGGCAATTTTTTTCTCAACTAATTGTTTTCATGCCTTTTGATTTGCAAAGACAAGCAAAGCACTATTTAAGGATTTTTCACCTTACCAAATGCGATAAAGTCTAGAGACAGAAATTTTCACCAAATTTTTTTGTATGCCATGTATCACATTCCTTCCAAATCGGACTATGATGCTACTAATTGTAGGAACAGAGATACAAAAAGGATATAATTAGCATAAATATATCCAGAAATAAGAAAAGTAATTACTAGTTTCTCATTATTGTGTTCAGTATGACCTAAATGTTTTGGGTGAAAAACTGGATATTAAAAGTATTAATATTCAACATGATCTTTCTGTTTGAAGAAATGTATAGACAAGATTCACTTCATTAGATAACCATGAATTCATTTTTATGATGAGTTGTTTTGAAACCAGAAAGTTAAAGTAGTAGCTGATGGGTAGGCACCCAGGTCCTTAGGGTATTCAACCCATAGAGAGGTTGACTGACAGCGCTCAAGCGCTAATGTTGAGTTCTGATCAAGGGAGAATCAAGATGGGGACGAGAGAGATAGTCTTCCTCTTGCTTCCCTTTTATACAAGATTTATTCCAGATACAATTTGAAATAGCTAAGGGCTCTCTTTGATGTTTTACTTCATCTCCTCTTCATAATTTTCTACCTCTTGTTTCCTGTTTTGTGATGACGTTAAAGTCTTCAGGATCCCGAGTCCTCCAAAGTCTATATTCTTTTCAGGGCTAGTTTCACAGGTATGTGACCTGAGTAGTTACACAAGGCCCTGCACTCTTGTGGAGACCACATATGGTTTTATGCTGGGCCCTGAAAATTATTTAGCCAGTCTTTCCTCTTATCTATAATGATCCAGTAATCATTAATAGCTATGCAAAGGAACAACCTTGAAAGAATGTGCACTAATATATGAATATTGAATTACTCTTCAATTCTCTCAGAGATTGGAGTCCCTCAAATATCTACTTATGACCATGGTTTATCACTTTAATGCTCTAGAACTCTGTTATATCATCTGAAAAATAAGAACATCACACTGTGAACTATAAGTTTCTTTTAATCTAAACCACCACACCACCCTATATAAAACTAAGGAACTGTACTTTTTAAGAGTAAGGTGCTTTTACAGAGTAAAATATCACATGAAAATAATTTAGGCCAACCAGCAGTCTGCTACCTTGGTTAGTTTACTTAATTATATCTGTATGCTTTTGTGGTAATTTTATTTATTAATCCATTTAGTCATTAAAACATATACATACCATATCTATCACCTCGTTTATAAATTTCTTTTTTTCTTTTTCTTTTTTCTTTTTTTTTTTTTTTTGAGTTGAAGTCTCACTCTGTCACCCAGGCTGGAGTGCAGTGGCATGCCCAAGGTCATTGCAGCCTCAACCTGCTGGACTCAGGTGATCCTTCCACCTCAGTCTTCCAAGTAGCTGTAACTACAGTTGTGCCACCATACCCAGCTATTTTCTGATTTATTGTAGAGACAAGGACTCACTATGTTGCTCAGGCTGGTCTTGAATCCCTGGGCTCAGGCAATCCTCTCACCTTAGCCTCCCAAAGTGCTGGGATTACAGGCATGAGGCACTGTGCCCAGACTAGTTTATAAATTTCTTGTTAATTATTTTGGTTTGGTGTGATGGGAATACTACAGTCTATGGAGAGTAAATAGAAATAAAGATAGGAATGCTAATAGGAATCAGACATTGAAGATCCTTTCTGTCACAATGAGTTTTTCTTACATAGTATGGTGTGTCCTTCCAGGCTTTTCAACAGGGATGGGGACAAGGGACATGACTGGATTTGCATTTTGGAATGTCTTTCTTATTTTAATATAGAGGGTATGGTCTATTTGAACTCCCAAGTTTCTGCATGTATTGCAAGAATTCCACAGATTCTGTTGAATATTGAGGCAATTAATGAGCAAATCAATCAAAATTGAATAAAATGAGATAATCTGTTAAAAGCTCCAGAAAAATAAAGGAGTTGAAAATGCAGGTGATTAATATGCAATTAGCATAATTCTTGGCATAATCGACACTTGGAAAAATTTTATCTGTAATAACGTTAAAACAACAGGCAGCAGATAACAAATACATCATCAGCAAATCATATCAACAAGAACAACAACAAGACATCCAAGATAAGTTCTGAGAATCTCAAAATTCTTCCCAAGTCAGAAAACAAGTCAACAGTATAATAAATAATAAACAGATGAAAGGGACTCCAAGTGCTGGTGACACCCATGAGGAGGAAAGAAGCAAACAAATGGAGAGCAGTTGTATAACTCAAGGTAAATAACTTTTTTTTTCTTTTTTACTGTGGGTGGAGACCAGTATTTACTAAACATGAAAGATTAATATCAGTAGAGGAAGGAATTGTTTGTTTTTAATCCAAGAGGTCATTGCCCACAATGGGAAAAAAAAGAACACAAGTGAAAGTTCACTACATCTAAAGAATTAAAAATTGTCCATGGATCATTTCACACCGTATCTGTTTGGGGCAGTCACTAACTTCTTCTCCCAGATGTTTCCATTCATTTATTTGAGAAAAACAAATAGGAAATTATCACTCTCTATCCCTCAATGTTATGGCAAAGTTGCCTGTATTCTTATGCACTAAATTGTCAACTATTTAAAATAAATGAGTGGATAATTAACTGAATACCTATGATTGATAATTGCTTAATGAAATGAGAGACTGTCATATAACGATAAGAAATTAGATATTTATGTATTTAAGTGTGAGTATCATGAACAAAATGTGTCAATATCCTCATCAGTCTCAATTTGAAAAATATAATAAAAGAGAATAATAATAACCTGGGATGTGAATTGGTTTATATAAGTGTCTTAAGATATATGAGAGATTTTTTTCCATGAAATTTAAAGTTTATTTTCCCCCTTTTCATTATTATCTTAAATTATACATTAATGAAGACTCCCAAGTCTTTATCCCTTTTACAGAGACCAGACCAAGGCCCAGTGACCCAACAAAGAGTTAAATAGCCACATGCACATTAACTGACAGAGTTTTCATAACTACAGGTGAAGTTCTCCCCAATTCAGCTACATTACTTTGGCGGCTGGTATCATCCCAGTCTTGATGGAGAGGAAATTCCAGTCTTCACAATGTTTCAGATTATCCAAACATCTATAATGTCACATTTCTCTTTCTTTTCATGGAACTGTTGAAACTGTGCCCTACCAGAGCTAATTAAAAATGACCAAAACAAGAAAAATAGATGTGACTGACTCCATGAAGATTTTTTTTCCCTAGAAGACAAGCACTAGGTTTGTTATGTGGCAAGAATCTAGAGTAATAATGTCAAGGGGTGCAAGTGTCCCAAGGGAGGGAGGTGCCTAAGGAAAGAAGGGACTGAGAGGTGAGAAACTGTCCAAAATGGCACCAACAGGAGCACCAATCTCACAAGGATTGTTGTCAATCCACAGCTGGGTCCTCAACTCCAAAAGACCAGAAGACTATTGAGGACTTGAGGAAGAGATATCTTATCCTTAGGACTCATTTATGAGTAGGCTCTACATAAAGTATAGAATTATATTTAATAAATTCCTAAGAAATTGCTGTTATCCAATTAGCTTCTGAGAACCCTGCAGCTCCTTATGGGCAATGCAGAGGGCCATTCTTCATTCTTCCAGAAATGATTTTAAATGATAGTCACAGGCACATACTCAAGTCTGATATTTATATATAAAACTTTTTTTTTTTTAATGGCTTCCAAACCTCCCTCTTCCTTCTTCCATCCACAGAGGAGGCAGCTTTTAAGTGAGACTCTTTTCATCCCCTCATCCTCAAAATGTAGAATGCTTCACTTCTCAAACCTCCTCTGCTTTATATCTGCCCTTGTTCCCTAGGTGGTGACAACAAATCTCATAGCTTTAAATATTATCTCTGTGCTTATGTCTTCCAAATGTTTTCTCCAGCTGTGCCTTCATCCTTGATCTCTGCAGACATATATGTATACTCAACTACTTTCTTGAATGTATACCAGGTATCTACAGTGTTACATGTCCAAAATAAATCTCTTGACTTTCCTCCTCAACACTGTCCCCTAACCATCTATTTTTGTCTCAAAAAAAAAAAAATGAGAGGGCCAATTTTCATTTCTTTCTCTCATACACCACATCTAATTAATCAGCAAATTATTTTGGTCTTATCTTCAAAATATATCTAGAATATTGCCACCTCTCTCCCCACCAACTGTTTGATCACTAGTTAAAACCACTGTTATCTGTGTCCTGACTTATCAAAATTGCCTCCCTCTGGCTCCCCAGCTTTCATCACTGATTATCAAAATGATATTAAACATTTGCATTATATCTATTCAACAAATACTTGTGAAGTGTCCACATTATGAAATGTACTATGCCAAAAAATGTGTAAGACACCTGTGAATCTGACCAATGCCAGCCCTCAAGGTTTTCATAGTCTGGGTGAGTGAATTTGACACATACATGTAACATTACACAAAGCAATACTAGATAATTGTCACATAGTGTTACAAAGTGCTTGAGGAGTTTAGGGGAAGAGAGGGAATTTCTAATTGTATTGGTGATAAAACCTTCACTGGGGAGGTTGCATTGAAATTGGGCCTTAAAGATAAGCCATATACTAGAAGCAACGAATTGAGCTCATTCTTGAAGTTGCCCCAGAAGGAGGCAGAGAGTCAGTGCATCTTCAGAACATGGCAAGTTGTGTCATTTGGCCAAAATAGTGAGATATATAGGGGAGCCAGAGGGAAAATTGCTGTATAGTTAAGATGGAATTAAAATATTGAAGTCAAGCCCAAGAAGTTGGGACTTTAATTGGGAGGCCAAGGAAGTAAAAGAATCAGCATGGAGTCAATATGTGAAGGGATGCTTTATGTTTTATTTGCAGGCTTTAGACATTTACTTTTACAGGCATACCACACACAATATCAAGTGCAATCAAGTGTACCCACATTCCATAAAAAATATGTTGACACACATGTCATTTTTGACTTGACTGACTTACATTTAACTCATTGGCATAATGTTAGCATTTGTAAACCTATGCTGTTTTTAATTTAGCGGTTTTTTCCTACTTGTGTGTCATATTTTATAGGTCATTGAAGACCCCATTGGCCTCAGGCAATTTCTCCATAAAGTACAATGGATGAAGTTAGTCTGCAGACAGAAAAACTTGGGGGACAGGTACTACACAGACATAAACACTTTCATACATTTAAAAGCAATATGAACATGTAATATACCTTTTGGAAGGCAAATATGTTTAAAGTAACATGTTTATGAAAACATATACATCACCCATTTAGGCAGGATGCATGTCCTTAAAGGAATTTTATGATCAAAACCACTTTTGATTAAAAATAAAATTCAGATAAATACATTTCAAAAAAGAGGTAAATAAAGAAGAATCCAGCTTAACTAGTTCCTTCCTTTGCTTTTACATGTCTTCACAAATTTTAACTTCAATTCATTAAATTAAAGATAAGATTTATTCATTCATTTATCAAATATTTATTTAACTATGATGTTCCAAATATAAAGAAATGATCATCGTTTTGTATCATATTTAAATTTGAGATGCTTTCATGCAACATTCGTGTAAGAAGAGAGGTTATGGTATTGGTACAGGAACAGACACGTAGACCAATGGAATAGAATCGAGATTCCAGAAGCAAAACCTCAATTTCTCAACCAGCTCATCTTCGACAAAGCCTCCACCACCTACCAATGGGGAGAGGAGAACCTATTCAGTAAATGGTGCTGGGAAAACTGGCTGACCACATGCAGAAGATTGAAGCAGGACCCCTATCTATCCCCATACACAAAAATTAACTCCA
>CAUYQG010108730.1:0-67526 GCA_963574415.1 Tarsius wallacei
AGAAATCAGACTAGCTCTGGAATCTTTCCTGAGTGTCTAAAGTCTCTTCAGCTCTGATCTCCAGCCTCTCCCCTTGCTTTCATTACAGACAGCTAAATTTACTCGCAGCTTGGGTTTCTTCTTTTAGCCTGCTGCCTGGGAGGTCTGCGATGCTTAGTTGCCTTTGTCTGATTCAGCGTAGGGGAGGGGCTTTATTTCCTGTTTAGCGACGTTACCTTAGGAACCAAGGTGGAGGTTGCTCATAGGTGGGCGAGGCAAAGCAAATCTCTGCCTGGAGAATGACTGAGGTGGCAGTTTCACTTTCACGGATCCTTTCTCTCCGCTCGTCTGGGTCCCTGTGCAATCCACTATGATGGACTGTGGTGGTGTGGGAGGCACTGGGGATCAGCTGCACAGCTGGGCACTGGATCCGGAGTACTACCAGTGGGCTGGAGTGGGGGAGGAGGTCAGAAGTTCCCTCCTCTGGAGCTGAGAGCCTCTAATCACCACCTCCTTAAGATATGCTGTTCCCTTACACAAGCCTGGGGTCGCTTGCTGAGTGTCTCAGCCAGGGTGGGCCCAGAGCTCCAGAACTCCAAAGCTCCAAAGGGCAGGTGGTGAGCGGTGAGAGTGGCCCTGGGCTGCTCACAGGATATTTCAGCCAGAAATGGAATTGGTATCTCTGAGGGGCGAGTGCCCAGAGCCTCCCTGGGTGACCGGCGACTTGGTACTGGGTGCTGGGCAAGACGATGTAGCCAGGGAGGGAGCCGAGACCCAAGACTCCCGCATGTGTGGGAGTCATATACAGTGGAGCAGCCGCAGCCTGGGGCCGCAATATCCGGCCCTGCGTGGGAATGAGGGTCCCCGGGCCTCGGACCAGTGTGACTGGCGGTGGGTAGGGGGATGGGGGAAGAAAAGTAAGAGTCTTTTTGGGAACTCATGTTCGGAGAATCTCACAATTCCACCTATGCCATCACCATCTTACCGGAACCGAGATTCTTCTTCATTTTGGTTTCCAGGTCCATGTGGGTGCGTCAGTGGGGCTCACTCTCCCCATCTGGACACTCACACCGAGGCACGGCACGGCTGGCCTCTGGGCTCCGTGGCCAGCGCTGCGGGGATCTGTGGGACTCTGGCACCGTGGCTGCTGCCACTCACCCGGCGCCATCGAACTTCCGCCGCCCTGTTTCGACAAATGGAATTTAATTGAACTAAAATATTCTGTACAGCAAAAGAAATAATCAACAGAGTGAACAGAAAACTTAGTCGGGGAAGATATTTGCAAATTATGTCTCAGACAAGCAGCTAATATCCAGAATCTACAAGCAACTCAAACAACACAGCATGGAAAAAAAAAAAAAACACTCCATTACATTTTTATCTTAAAAGAAAAAACAAAAAACAAAAAACAAATAAAAACTCTGTCTTGCTTTTATATCTTACCCAGAGACATCTAGGAAGATAGTCAATAATTATGTATCTATATTTTTGAAGTGAATCTGTGTCAAAGGACTATTAAACTTATTAATGAAGGAGCCAGCAAAATGGTGAAGCTGATTTAAGGAAAATGTAAAAGACTTTTTATATAAAGTCCTTGAAAAGATGCTGAAATAAGAGCTAAATTACATACAAAATAAGCTGTAACCTTTGAGTTATAATATTTTCATTCACATTTCTTTTGGGATGAATTTCTTCTTCCTTCCCTTCGAACAAGAATAATTTATGTTTCTATCACTTTTCTACAGTTAATATCCACCCTTAGAAAGCTAAAGGATAGCCTAAATAACAACTGGCAAGTCAAATAAAGGCACTTACTCCTGAAGAATCAGAAGAACTCTGGGCAGGCCTTATGCACAATGTTTAACATGACACTGAAAGCACACGAAGAAATAGCTTTCACACATTTCCTGGTTTTGACACGTTTTCCAATAGTCGTCCCTTGTGATCACAAATAATCCCTGAAGATTATTCTTGATCACAAAAGTTGGTGTTGTTTTATTTTTTTCTGTTTCATTAACAGTGGTGCAGCAAGATATATATTATCCCTGAAATATGGTCAACAAATCCAGTGCCATGTGGTGTTAAGCAACCAAGAGGCCCCCAAATTATCCTTTGATCATTAGAATTCACAAGGAATCTAGTATTGTTTTTAATAGACTCTCTGATTCCAGAGTTTTTACTGCTTTTATTTGTGTTCATGTCCTGAGGCTAGAAAACCAACCCCAAGAAATTAATTTTCAACAATTTTGCCCGGAGTACTTGTACATGTGGATGAAGTTCTCTCTATCTCCATAATCTCTCCCCCATGCTCAATCTGCTAAGGTATTTGATCTGCCAGGAAATGTTTCTCTTCACCTAAACATTGAGAACCCCCAAAACCATAGAGCAGGCCAATCTCCTCAGAGGACTTTGTGAGCCTTGGTTCCATGTATGAAATGCAGGTCCTGTTTCCAATGGTGGGCTTGTTATACCTGACTAAATGAGATTTATTCTCATGTGACACTGTAAGTATGATTTTGGTTATACAATAGATTTTAAAAATAATATCCTGGTTAACAACAAGAAGTCTCTTTTTTTTTCTTTTGATTGTGTATGTGTATGTGTAGAGATGAGGTCTTGCTTTGTTGCCTAGGCTGTTCTCAAACTCTTGGGCTTAAGCAATCCTCCCATTTCAGCCTCCCAAAGTGCTGGTATTACAGAGATGATCTGCACATGATCCCAGTCAACAATAACCTCTTCTTGACTCCTTGAGCAAACTACTATGATTTTAAAAGCAAAGAGATTTAAAACAATTTGTCTCTGGATTTTGAGGTTTCAGTGAAAACAAAACACTATTTAAATAATATTTCAGTATGCAAAAGCCTATCTACAATAGGGGTCCTTTTCTTGTCAAGGACCAGATAGTAAATGTTTCGGCTTTGTGGACCTTGGGTTTCTGATGCAAGATTTGTGCTCAAATCTGCCATTGTAATATGAAAGTAGCCATAAACAATACATAAACAATGGACACTTGGGTTTTTGCCTGCTATGGGCTGCAATTGGTCTTGTAATGGTTTGGATTTATCCCATAGAGTATAGTTTGATGATCCCCAGTTTAAAGGCTAAGATAGGTCAAGAAAAAAGAGAAAGTGCTTTATTATATGTCCCTAAGAAGATAAAACCCTACAAATAATATCAATACACACTGTTGTGTTTTACTTATTTACAATAAGTAAATTTTAAAATACTACAAAACAACCACAATTCTGTTCATTTTTATCAGTTTGTTCAGTCCCATGTAATTACTATTTATGGCACTGAATCTAAGGCCTACATTCTGTTTTTATAAAGTTGTTGCTTCTTTACTAAAAAGAGGCCTATAAATCCTGACTCACTCCCTTCCTACAACCTTCAGTCATCTAAGTGGTGTCACCTTGGAAATATGTATTCATGAGTCTGTTTCTTGAAGTATTGATAGGTACCGTGTCCTTTTCATTGAGGTTATGAGAAAGCATGTCTTTGTTGAAAACCTACTTTTAAAGCCTATAACTTATAGCAAAATCTTTAGTTAATATGAGAGAAAAGCCAGAAGTTTATGACAAAACTGAATGGTGGTAATATTTTTTATTACAGTAATTGATAATACTAGAATGAAAGAGAGAAAAATCATTTATAAAGATGCAATGAATTACTTTTAAATATTTGGATCAGTGTTTCCCTTGAGAATAAGACTGTATTACAGACAATAAGGACATTGATGACTCTTTGAAACATTCTTAAAATGTACAGTCAAAAAAATGTACAGAGAAAAGTATTAACCAGGGAAGACTGAGCTCCTTTTACTTCACAACTGTTTCCATATGGCTCTTGGGTAGCCCTCACTTTATTTTTAGCCCTGAACCAATCCTTTGCCCTTTTATCAACTGTGTGTTTTCATGAAAAATGTTATCTCTTGAAGTAATATCAAGTGTCATAATACTAACAATTTGTATTTTTATAAATCTTGCCCATCCTTCATAATCTGCCCCCTATACAGCTCCATCCATATACCTCAAAGCCATTAAAACTCAATCTGTTCAAAGTGGAACTTGTAGGAATTTCCATTTCTGGCTCTGATGGAGTAACTAGTCTGATACAAACAAATATAAAACAGGTCAACATATATGAAGACATTAGTTTCAGGTATAGAGACACAAGTAATGTGAGATTGTGTCCCTTGAGAGCCGAGAAACACATCAAGTGAACCACACAGTCACACCAGCTTTCTGTTCAGGGGCATTTTTTTGGACTTCAGTGCAGGTGGTGAAACATAAGGGTTTCATCTGGGTCCTTCACTTAGGACTAGATGAGCTTTCATGTGGCTTAGCAGAAAGTGGCTTCTAATTGGCAAGGGGTTGTGTGGTACTGTGAGATACCAGAATTTTGGCCAGCCCTGAATGGAACATTTTTATTGCATTCAATTGAGACCTCCTAAAGGCCAGAAAATTGTGGCCAGATCTGGCTTTGTGGTCTTGTTTTTGTAATCGCCTAAGCTAATAATAATTTTTACATTTTAGAAGCAGCAGCAACAGTATTGGGAAAAGGTAGAGGAAGAGGAGAAGAAGGAAAAGAAAAGGAAGAGAATGAAGAAGGAGGAAGAGGAGAGATCATATTTGACTCACAAAGGCTAAAAGATTTACTACCTGGTCCCATACAGACAATATTTGCAAATCCCTGCAATAGTGCCCTGAACTAAGAATAATTATAAAACAGAATCACCCTAATGAGTAATAAAACCAAGCTGTAGTAGAGAAATTTGCCAACAATTAGCTACTTTGAAGAACAAAACTACCTTCTTTTAAAGCAAATAACATAACTAGACACCTTATAATGTATAGTGTCCAGCATACAATAAAAAAATTGCTAGACGTGAGAAATTAGGATTATGTTACTGATGATCAAGGGGGAAAAAAAACTAAACAGTCAATAGAAACAGAATTTGATATGACCCGGATGTTTTACTTGCCAAACTAGAATTTTAAGACTACCATCATAAATATGATCAGAGACTAAAGAAATAGCTGAACACAATAAGTGAACATGAGAAACCTCAATAGAGAAATTAGCACTCTAAAAAGATCCAAACAGATATTATATAACCGAAAGGTGTGATACTAGAAATAAAAAAAATTTACTGGATAGGTTTAACAGCAGATTGGAGACTTCAAAAGAAAAAATATATTGAACTTGAAGACAAATCAATAGAAATTATCCAATCTGAAGAAGAAAAAGAAAATACATGAAAGATGAAACAGTGGGAAAAAACTTAGTGATCATGGGAGATTACCAAGTTGTCTCACATCCACATAATTGGAGTTCAAGAAATGGAGAAGAGAGGGAATGAAGCAGAAAAAATATTTGCAAAAATAATAACTGAAAATTCCTCGAATTTGGTAGAAAAAATTAGTATATTCATCCAAGAAGCCCAACAATTCCCAAACAAGATAAGTACAAAGAAAACTTCAGTTAGAAACATTCTAGACATATTTCTGAAAACCAGAGATTAAAATAAAGTTAAAAGCAGCCAAGGAAAAAAGAGTCAATGCTAATAAATGGCAACAAAGACCAGAAGACATGGGACAGCTTTTTTTTTTTTTTTAATTTTTATTATAAAGATGTGGAGTACATTTCAGGGTTAGGTATACAAACACTGATCATGCAGGCACCCTTGTTGATGATGTATGCCCCTCCCTCCCCTAGCAGTTTCCCTCAACTGCCAATCTCATCCCACCTGACAGTTTCCCACTACTGCCAATTACTTTCTTATAGCATTATAATTGTTCAAGGTCATTTATGAATGAGAACATATGGAACTCTGTTCTTTGCTTCTGTGATAAATCAGTATGATAGACTCCAAATCCATCCAAGTTGCTGCAAAGTCCATATATTTGTCCTTCTTTATGGCTGCATAATATTCCATCATGTATATGTACCACATTTTTTTTATACAGTCCAGCTTCAATGGGCAAGATGGTTGGTTCCATGTTTTTGCTATTGTGAATAGAGCTGCAACAAATATATATGTGCAGGTATCTTTTTTGTAGAATGATTTGAGTTTCTCTGGGTATATTCCCAATAGGGGAATTGCTGGTTCAGATGGAAGGTCAATTTCTAGTTCTTTCAGGAATCACTACACTATCTTCCAAAGAGGCTGCACCAGTTTGTATTCCCACCAGCAGCATAGAACTTATTCCTTTTCCTCCACATCCTGCCAGCATCTGTTGTTTGTTTTATTAATGATGGCCATTCTTACAGGGATTAGGTAGTATCTCAGTGTGGTTTTGATTTGCATTTTTCTGATGATGAGTGAGGCTGAGCACTTTTTCATGCCTGTATATCTTCTTTTGAGAAGTGTCTATTCATATCTTTTGCCCACTTTTTAAAGGGGCTGTTTGTTTTTTTCCATTTGGCGCATATGAGTTCCTTGTAGATCCTAGATGTTAGACCTTTGTTGGATAAACAGTTGGCAAATATATTTTCCCATTCTGTGGGCTGTCTCCCTGCTCTCTTGATTTCTTTTGCTTTGCAGAAGCTCATTAATTTGATGAGGTCCCACTTGTCTATCTTATTTCTTAAGGTATTGGCCTTCAGGGTTCTGAATAGGAATTGGTTCCCAGTTCCAATTTTCATAAGGGTATCTCCTGCGCTTTCTAAGATTATTATAGTTTGAGGTTTTATGTTTAGATCTTTGATCCATTTAGAGTTAATTTTTGTGAATGGTGATAGGTAGGGGTCCTGTTTCAAATCTTCTGCATTTGGTCAGCCAGTTTTCCCAGCACCATTTATAGAATAGGTTCTCCTCTCCCCAGTGGTTGTTGTTGGAGGCTTTGTCAAAGATGAGTTGGTTGAGGAACTGAGGTTTTGCTTCCAGAATCTCTATCCTGTTCCACTGGTCTATGTGCCTGTTCTTGTACCAATACCAGGCTGTTTTGATCACTGTAGCCTTATAGTAAAGTTTGAAGTCTGGAAATGCGATACCTCCTGCTTTCTTTCACTAAGGATTGTTTTGGCTATTTGTGGTTGTTTATGTTTCCATGTAAGTTTCTGTATTGTCATTTCCAGGCCTGAGAAGAATGATCTTGGTAGCTTAATGGGTGTTGCATTGAATCTATAGGTTGCTGTTGGTAGGATGGACATCTTAGCAATGTTGATTCTTCCTATCCATTAGCATGGAATATTTTCCCATTTGTTTGTGTCTTCTTGTATTTCTTTAAGCAGTGTTTTGTAATTTTCATTGTAAAGGTCTTTCATTTCTCTGGTTAGGAAGATGATGAGGTATTTCATTTTTTGGTGGCTATTGTGAATGAGATTGTGCTTTTTATTTGGTCCTTTGCCTGCTTGTTGTTGGTGTAAAGGAATGCAACTGTCTTTTGCAAATTATGTTGTTCCCTGAGACTTTCCCAAAGTCCTTTATCAGTGCAAGCAGGTTTTTGACAGATTCTCTTGGATTTTCAAGGTATAGGATTATATCATCAGCAAAGAGGGATAATTTGACTTCCTCTTTTCCTATTTGGATACTCCTGATTTCCTTCTCTTGTCTAATTGCCTGAGCTAGGACTTCCAACACAAAATTTAACAAGAGAGGTGAGAGTGGGCAGCCTTGCTTTTCCAGTTTTCAGGGGAAATGATTCTAGTTTCTGACCATTTAGCAATATATTAGTTTGTCGTAGATGGCATGCAGTATTTTGAGGTATGTTCCTTGTATACTTAGGTGTTTGAGGGTTTTTATCAAGAAGGATGCTGGATTTTATCAAAAACTTTTTTTGCATCTAATGATATAATCATGTAGTTCTTGCTTTTACATCTGTTGATGTATTTAATGACATTTATGTTCTTGCACATGTTGAACCAGCCCTGCATCCCGCACCCTGCACATGATGAACCAGCTACTTGGTCATGGTGGATGACATTTGAGATGTGTTTTTGGATCCGATTTGCTAGAATCTTGTTGAGGATTTTTGCATCTATATTCATAAGGGATATTGGCCTGTAGTTCTCTTTCTTTGTTGGATCTTTACCCTGTTTGTGTATCAGTGTAAGGTTAGCTTCATAAAATGATTTGGGGAGAATTCCATCTTTCTCAATTGCCTGGAATACTTTCAATAGGATTGGTATCAGCTTCTCCTTGTATGTTTTGTAGAATTCTGTTGGCAAGCCATCTGGTTCAGGGCTTTTTTTTTTTTGTAGTTAGTTTTTGTATGACAGAATCAATTTCCTGGGTTGTTACTGGTCTATTTAGTGTCTCAATGTCTTCTTGTTTTAACCTGGGGAGGTTGTGTGATGTCAGAAAGTCCTCCATTTCATCTAGGTTATCAAGCTTGTTTCCATATAGGTGTACATTATAATCTCTGATAACCTTTTTTATTTCTTCTGGGTCAGTTGTGATTTGATCTTTTGTATCTCTGATTGTGTTTATTTGAACTTTTTCTCTCTTTTTCTTGGTCATTCGGGCTAGGGGCCCATCAATCTTGTTAATTCTTTCAAATAACCAGCTTTTTATTTTGTTTATGTTTTCTATGATATTTTTGTCCTCTATGTCCTGTATTTGGGCTCTTATTTTTGTGATTTGAATTCTTCTGCTAAAGTTGGGGTTTTCGTGGTCTTCTCTTTCTAGCTCCCTTAAGTGATTTCTTAGGCTCTCCACTTGTGGTCTTTCTATTTTCTTGATGTGTGCTCATAGAGATATAAGTTCCCCTCTTAAAACTGATTTCATGGCATCCCAGAGATTTTGGTAAGATGTTCTTCATTTTTATTTGTTTCTGGGAGTCTTTCAATTTCTTCTTTGATTTCAGTGTTGAACCAGTCATTGTTCAGCATCATGCTGTTTAGTGTCCATGTCTTTGTGGACTTTGGGGAAATGTTGTTGGTTCTGATATTTATTTTTATTCCAGTGTGGTCTGAGAATGTGCACGGTAAGATTTCAGCCTTGTGGAATTTGCTTATGCTTGATTTAGTGCCATGGATGTGATCAATCTTGGAGTATGTTCCACGTGGTGATGAGTAGAATGTATATTCTGTGATTGCTGAGTGGAATAATCTGTAGGTATCCACTAAGTTCATTTGGTCAAGTGTCAAGTTTAGGTTCTGGATCTCCTTGTTGATTTTTTGCCTCAATGATCTAGCTAGGGCTGTCAGTTGGGTATTTAAGTCCCCTGCTATAATAGTGTTTGAGTCAATATGTTTTTAAAGTTTATTTAGTAGTTGTTTTATAAATGCTGGTGCTCCCATGATAGGTGCATAAATATGTTTAGGATGGATTTTCTTGTTGATGGGTTGAACCTTTTATCATTATGTAGTGTCCTTTGCATCTTTTTAATTTTTTGATAGCTTAAAGGTTGTTTTGTCTGATATTAAGATCATAACTCCTGCCTTCTTTTGTGATCCATTTGCCTGAAAACTCATTTTCCATTCATTAACTTTGAGTCTGTGTGCGTCCCTTGTAGTGAGATGAGTCTCCTGGATGCAGCAAATAATGGGGTCATAGTTTCTTATCCAGTCCAACATTCTGTGTCTTTTCAGTGGTGCATTTAGTCCATTCACATTATCGAAATGTGGGGGTTCATCCCTGTCATGAAGTTCTTACAGAGTTGTTGTTGTTCCTGTTTATTTGTTGTCTTTCCTTTGGTTTTTGGGTTGATTCGTGTGTGCTCCATCTTTTTCCTGTACTCTTGTGAAGAACGTTGTTCTTTTCTCTTTTCTTCTGTGTGTAATACTTTCTTAAGAGTTTCTTGTAGAGGTGGTCTGGAGGCAGCATAAGTTCTGGGAAAGATTTTAATTCTCCCTCACTGATGAAGTTTAGCTTGGCTGGGTAGGTTATTCTTGGTTGAAATTGTTTATCTTTGAGAACTTTGAGGATTGGGCTCCAAGCTCTCCTAGCCTGAAGGATTTCTGTAGATAAATCTGCTGCTATTCCCATTGGTCTTCCCTGGTAGGTAGTCTGATCTTTTTCTCTTGCTGCCTTTAGGATTTTTCCTTTTATACACACTTTGTTTAGGTGAATTATTATGTGTCTAGGAGTTGGTCTTCTCATTTGTTGTCTTGCAGGGGTTCTCTGAATCTCTTGTTTTTGAATTTTTGCATCACTGATGAGATGAGGAAAGTTTTTTTCAATAATCTCATGGAATGTTTGTTTCAGGGTGGCCTTTGTCTCTCTTTCTGTTTCAGGAAGTCCAATTACTCTTAAGTTCAGTCTCTTGAAGTAATTGTTCATCTCTTTAAGGTTTTTCTCTGTCTTTTTAAGCCTTTTTTCTATGTTTTTGACAGTTTGGGTTGGTTCTGTATTTTGGTCTTCAAGCTCTGAGATTCTTTCTTCTGCTTGGCAACCTGCTACAAATTTCAGCCATTTTAGTAGTCCCAAAACTATGATCTTACTCTCTGCTTCTCAGTGAAGCCACCATCCCTTCCTGGGCTCTGCCACCCTGGAAAATATACTTGTAAGAATACTTGGGTAGACATTAGGCTTGAATCATATACTTCTCTCTTGAAGATGGCAGTCCTTCTTTGATTGTTGTCAAATTCCTTAAATAAGTGTTTTACACATTTTGTCAAGTTGTTCATGGCAGGAGAATAAGCCTGAGACCAGCTACTTCTTTGTGGCCAAAAATTGAAGTAACAGTAACATTTTTTTAAATTGTAACACACTGTTCTGTGGAGTTTGTGGGAAAATAGATATTCTCCAACACTGTGGTTGGAACTGTAAGCAAATATTAGTTTTTTCATAATAATAACAAATGACATTTACTGACTTTATTGTGTCTTAGATTTTCTAAGCACTTTAGGTAATTGTATTATCTCATTTAATCTTCACAGGCATGAGATAGATATTCTCTAATTTTAGAAGAGAAAACTAAGACAGAGGACATTAAATAACTTGTCCATGATTACATAGCTAATAAGTGGTGGAGTCAAGATTTGAAACCTACCCCTTTTATTTTGGAGCCCATGCTTTCAACCACTGCCAATCTGGAAATATTAATTAAAATGAAAATGCATGGCCATGTTCAGTGGCTCACACCTATAATCCCAGTGCTTTGGGAGCTCAAGGCAGAAGAATTGCTTGAGACCAGAAGGTCAAGACTAGCTAAGTAACATAAGGAGTCCTTCATCTATGCACACTCATACACACACACAAAAATTAAAATGTGCACAACTTTGACCCAACAATTCTGCTTCTGAGAATTTATTCATCAGATATACAAGCATTAGTGTATCAAGATTTGTGTATAAATTTACTTATTAAAGCATTTGTAACTGTCTAAAAAACTGGAGACAGCCTGAATGTCCATTGACAAGGGAAAGGTTGAATAAATTATAGTGCATTTGCATACACTATAAAATACTATATGGCTACTAGATAAAATTAATCTATATGCATTGAATTGAAGATGTATATGGCATATTAAAGGTGAAAAGCAAATTACAGAATGCTATGTATAATATGACTCATAAATGACTCAACTAATTTATGTCTTTAGCGCAGACCTCTCTTCTGAACTTCAGACTTTCTACTCAACATTTCCTCTTGAAGTCTTAAAAGCGCTACAGATCCAATATGTCCAAAACTGAATTTGGAGTTTTTTTTATCTCCAAACCTAACTTCTTCCAGTATCTCCTTTCCTAGTTGATGACACCATCAAACATCCATATATGTAAGACAGAAGCCCAGGACTAATCTTTGATGCCTCCCTTTCCTTCACATCATTTTACCACCCACACTACACACATATCTAGCCCTTCAGCAAGTTACGTTGATTTTATAACCTAAATATATTTCCAATTTATCTACTTTTCATTATTTCCAACACCATTACCCTAGGTCAAATTGCCAACACCTCCCAATTATATTGCTAAAATCTTCTAACCCAACTTGTTTCTTCATATCCACTTTAGCCCACTTTAATTCATCCTTCACCCTGTATTGCGGAAGCAGAGAGCTGTCAGTTTGGAAAGCTTTTGCCCTAATCGCTCTTGATCAGACAGAAAATAGTGCAGCGTTATCATAATCACAGTTTAAATAATTCAATTGCTTTTTGTTATTAAAAGTAACAACAACTTTAGTATCTGAAAAAATATTTTGAGTTAATAAGTCCCCTTCCCCTTAAACATTGTATCTTGGGAACAGAGCACAGGAAATGTAACAATAAAATGAATTTTAAATTTTCTTCAAAAATTTATCCTTAGTTGGGGACTAGAGGTGGGGGGCTGAGAGAGTTTCTTTCTAGCGAGTTCCACCAGCAACCATGTCCTGTTTATTCATCTTCTTTCCATTTTGCTTATCACCTCATAAGTAATGCAGTAGAAAAAAAATTTTTGTTTGCTTTGTGATTAATTTTATAGCCTGAAAGACCCTAAGAACGCAACTCCTCCAATTAGCTTGGGCTTTTGCTTTGTTTTCTACTTCCAAATTCTTCCTGGTTCTCTTAACTAAGGCCCCTCAGATTCCTCCCCTGAATCTCCACTTAGAATCCTGCTACCAATAGGCAGGTCTCCCAAATACACCTGACTACTTGCTAACCCCTGAGGACCTATTGTCATGTGTTGCCCACTACTTTTCTAACATATACCAACAAAATAACATAAACTTTGATGTTGACTATTACTCGAATCCTACTGAGATAGTTGTATTTCTAAGCCAAGCCCAGCCTCAGAATTCTAGAAAGTTTGTTCAGTGTCTGCCATTCCCCAGTGTGTGGGTTTTATGCCAACTCTTGGGACTTGACAGTGATTTCCAGATGTGAAGCATTACTTATAACTCTGACATGCTGCTAAGCTCTGGGAAAGGGGACAGAAGACACCACTTCTCAATTAACTGTATCAATCTCTTAAGGCAGCTTCATTTAATCTTTTCAAAACCTCTGACTTCTTAACACACCCAACAAAATATTAATGGTAGTTCAATATATATACTATTTTGAATTTCTATGAGTTTTTACTTCTTCCAAGCATTTACACATTTTCATTCTTATTTGCACCTACTATTTTATCAGATCTCATAGATATCTTAGAAGATAAGTAGAATAGATATAAGTGAATTATAAATCTTTTAAGGGACCAGGTACAGTTGTTCCGGCCTGTAATCCCAGTACTTTGGGAAACCAAAGTGGGGGGAACTGTTTGTGCCTAGGAGTTGGAGACCAGCCTGGGCAGCATACCAAGACCTTCTCTCTACAAAAAATCAAATAATTAGCTAGACATGGTGACATGTGCTAATAGTTCCAGTTACTCAGGAGGCTGATGCTGGAGGATCACTTGAGTCCAGGAGTTTGAAGCTGCAGTGAGCTGTAATCATGCCACTGAACTCCACCTAGGGGGACAGAGGGAGACCCTGGGTCAAAAATAAAATAAAACAAAACAAAACAAAACTTCTTTTTTGTTGTTTTGCTTTTCTGGGTTTTTTTTTTCCTCTTTTAATTTTTATTTTAAAATTGTGGAGTACCACTAATCATCAGGGAGATGCAAATCAAAACCACTCTGAGATACCACCTAACTCCAGTCAGAATGGCCATCATCAATAACTCAAAAAATAACAGATGCTGGAAAGGATATGGTGAAAGGGAACACTTCTACACTGTTGGTGGGAGTGTAAACTAGTACAGCCTCTGTGGAAAACAGTGTGGGGATTCCTAAAAGTTCTAAAAATCAACGTTCCATATGACCCGCAACCCCCCTACTGGGAATATACCCAGAAGAATTCAAATCACTCTATAAAAAAGATACCTGCACACATATGTTTATCGCAGCATTGTTCGCAATAGCAAGAACATGGAACCAACAGTGTTGCCCATCAAAAACAGACTGGATTAAAAAAATGTGGTACATATACACAATGAAATATTACACAGCCATAAAGAAGAACAAAATCATAAACTTCGCAGCAACCTGGATGGAATTAGAGTCTACAACACTGAGTGATCTTTCACAGAAACAAAGAACTGAGTATCACATGTTCTCACTCATAAGTGGACCATGAACAACTATCGTAATACTTTAAGAAAAGGATTGACAGTAGCCGGAAATTGCAGGTGGGGGGACAGGGAGGTGGGATTGGCAGTAGTGGGAATCTGCCTGGGGAAGGGGGGACACACCTCATCAACGAGGGTAACTGTATGATGAATATTTTTTTACCTAACCCTGAACTGTACCCCACAATTTTAAAATAAAAAATTTAAAAGTTAAAAAAAAGAAAAGAAAGTGCAAAATAACTAGGGGATATTTTATGTTATTGTTAGGACAATTAATGCACACATTTTACATATTCTTGCTCTCACCTGCTTTTTTCCCCCTTTTAACCACTTAGACATTTAATTAGTTTACTAATAAAGGTAAATTTCCAGTATTTTCTGCAACCATTGTTACTGGAGAGTTGTGTCTGTAACCTGTTACTGAGGATTTCCATAGCATTTTGTGTTTCTGTAAGTGCTTCACAGTCAAAGCTTTAGTAATTACAAAAGAAACAGATTTCTCTTCCTCATAATTACTGGGAGATACATTCCTGTCTTTCTTCCTCTTGCTAATGAGAAGAATCAGATCTGAATCAGCTTAAAATGTATACACACACACCCCTTCCCAAGGCCTTATTCATTCATACACTCAACAAGTACTCGCTGATCACTCATTAGAACATTTTTCTTTTCACTTTTTGCAAGCAGACATGAGACTCACTACCTACTTTCTTTTTATTTTATTTTATTTAGTGAGAAAGCAGGATATATTGAGAGGATAGAAAAACTTCCACAGTGGGAGGGGACCCGAGGAGGTTGCCTCTCTCCTTTTAAAGGTAAGGTAGACACAAGATAAGAGATCCCAATCCCCAAAGGTTTGGGTTTTTGCTTTTCCGGCTGAGCCATCTCACAGACTCGGAAAACATGACAAATTCAAATTTCAAGTTGTTTGAGATGTAAATTATCACAGGTCTCTGACATTATATGAAGTCAGCAACATTAACAATCTTGCTAGAAAGTTACTTAAATACCATTTTGATGAATCTTGGCTGTCTCATTAGATTGATTGTGCATATATAAAATACATTTTCTCCATATAGTGTTTACTGAATACATACTATCTGCTAGACCTAAAGGCTTACAATAGCCAACTGTGACAAAATATGAGATGTCCTATCTCATTTGAAAAGTATAAAATACCATATAGATATGAAAGTACATTTTGTACTGATAATCTCTTACAGCTTAAGTATACATAGTATACATGCAACAGATTGCCGTATCTGTAAAGTTCCTCGTGTCATTTCAGATTTTAAAATCTGTGTTCTAATTTAATTCTCCTCTCTTTATTGTTGAAAGTTGAGTGTGTATGTGTGTGTGTGTGTGCGCGCGCGCACGCACGTGTACGTGCGCATGCATGCATGCATGCGTTCAACAGTAGCTAAGGGAAATATTATTATCCCAATCTCACAGAAGAGGTAACAGAAACTAAGATTGGCTCCAATTCATATAGGTGTGTGGTGGATGGGAACACCAATAGAATACAGGATCCCTGACTATCTGTCCAGCACCTTTTTCCATTATGTCCTTCCCCTTCAAATGCTAACATTGCATGACACTTAAAGATTAGCTTTAGGTATAATAAGAATCAGCGTTATTGGGCATTTACTACCTGCCAGGTAGTGTTTCAAGAATTTTATGGGAATTAATTGTAACTACCAGAACCATCCTATGAGGTGAATATACTACTGTCTCCATTTTACAGATAAGAAAACTGAGGCATAGCGAGGTTAAGTAACTTGCCAAAGGTTATACAACCAGTAAGTAAAAGATCAAAATATAAGCAGTCTGGATCCACAGCTTACCCACTAAACCACTATGGAATAATGGTAAAGTTATGGGTAGCTTGACTATTTTTTTCTTTATTCTTTTCCTTTTGGTTCAACTCTAAGTAAACTTAATATTTCACTTTTTGGTTACACTGAGTCTACTAAATAGTTTGGGAAAATGACTCCACAACTTGGGTAAGATGTGAGAAAGAAGGCAAAAATCTGAGTGATTCCAACTACTTATCAAGAACAATAATTCCACAAAAATACATTGCCTGTGGTGCCTTAGAGTCATAATGAAATGGAAATTATAAGAAAATAAATGAAAAAGGTCAATACTGTGCATTTCCTAGGGATTATTGATATGAGTATAAAATCTCAGCACTCTCAGCTCTAACCATAAAACTATGCTATTTAATTGAAAAGCTAGCCTTTGCAAAAAGGCCAGGCCCTCCCTTGAGCCATGGTTCCTTCAAAGGGCTACTGGCAGAGACAGGACTCAAGGTCCAGGATCATGAGAGTTTCTTGGGACTCAGTCTCCTGCAGGGTATTCCAGCACATGAAACATGAAAGGTGAAGGCCAGGGGATTCATGAAGGCTAGCATGATTAACTCAGGGGAGAGAGTTGCTCAGATACACTCAATGGGCTCTGGCAGCAGAAAAGACTTGACAGAAAGGCAAGTACCACCACAGGGACTCCAGCCAAATTCCATGGCAGGTGGGAAGGGGTGGTACACAATCAAGGTCAACCATGTGGCTTTCCCCTGAGTTTGCCAAAAAAAAGCAGCAAAGTTTTACCTTTGGTAGACTGCCCCTATATTCTATAAACTTTAGTAAATGATTTTTGCTTTCACATTAGAAGTGAGTAGTCTGGGGTGTGTGTGTGTGTGTGTATTTTGAGTGTACATGAGAGAATGAGGTGTGAGGAGGGGTAAATCTCCAGGATTAAGGTTATAACCTGACAAAATAAGTCAGCGGGTAGGAAAATAGCAGTGTTATTCTGAAGAAGTCCCTGGCCTAGCTGGGTATGCTTGTCTCTGTTCTCCTCAATTTTCCTTCAAGGCCTTCAAGGCATTAAAGCATCCACTGTAGCCGGGCTCGGTGGCTCAGCCTGTAATCCCGCGTCTTGGGAGTCTGAGGTGAGTGGACTGCCTGAGCCTGCGGGTTCGAGACCCGCATGGGCAACTTGGCGAGACCTCATCTCTACAATAAATCAAAAAAAATTAGCCGGGCGTGGTAGCGCACGCCTGTAGTTCCAACTACTTGGGAGGCTGAGGCGGAAGGATCACCAGAGCCCAGCAGGTCGAGGCTGTGGTGGCCGGGAGCGGCCACCGCACTCCAGTCTGGGCGACAGAGTGAGACTCCAACTCAAAAAGAAAAATAAAAATAAAAATAAAAAAAAGCATCCACTGTGAGTTGAAGTTATGATTTGATTGTTAAAGAGTTTGATAAATGTTGCAGGATGCATCTCAAAAAGTCCAAATGTCTAATACAGAGGGAAAAGTGTTTCACAATTTACTGAGCATCAAGCACCCAATATACAAAAAAAAAAATTATTTCTCTAGGAAGAACTCAAGAGTAAGTAAAAGTAACTCCATGGACCTTCTCATGAATCAAACTTTTCATCCTTTTCCAGCAGGCATTTAGCAATCTTTTTATGACATTGCCTTTGTTTTGTTTACAAAGAAAATTACTGCCATGTATCCAAAATGACAGTGTGTACTTACCTAAGTACTACCTATTAATTTCTCTCCTACTTCATACCCCACTGCACTTTCTTCTCCCACCTTAATTTTTGAATGAAGAACCAGTTCTAATGACATCTGGAATAGTGAGATATAGAAGAAAAAGAGATATCCACACTTCCACGTTTATTGCAGCATTATTCATAATCACCAAGAAATGGAAACAACCTGTGTCTGCTAGTGGGTGAATGGACAAAGAAAATGCGATATATAAATATAACACAACGGAGTATTATACAGCCTTTAAAAAGAAGAACATCCTTCCATTGCAACTACATGGATAAACCTGGAGAACATTATGTTAAGTGAAACAAGCCAGACACAGAAAGACAAATACTACATGATACCACTTATACGACGGATCTTAAATAGTCAGACTCAAATAAATAGATTGCAGAATAGTGGTCGCTAGAAGCTGAGGTGAGGGCAAAACAAGGAGATATTAGTCAGTGGGTACATATTTTATTTTATTTTTGGTAGCTACTTTATTTATTTACTTATTTATTTATTTGGGTACATATTTTCAGTTATACAAGATGAATAAATTCTAGAGCGCTACTGTACAGCATACTGCCTTTAGTCAATAATACTGTATATACTTAAAATTTTGCCTAGAGAGTAGATCATATGTTAAATGTTCTTATCACAAAGTAATAATAATAAATTAAGAGGATGGGAGAAAACTTTTGGAGGGGATGGATAGGTTTATAACATAGATTGTAGTGATAGCTTCACTGGTGTATACTCATTTCCAAACTCATTGAGTTGCACATATTAAACACCTTTTTGTATGGCAATTATATTTCAATAAAGTAGAATAAAAATACTACAGTACAAGTATGATCTAGAAGGCAGGTCATCTAATCTCTCTAGGCCTGAATGAAATATTAATTGGTACCTCTTTGCACCAAACCAACTAAATTCTGAGGTTTGGCTACCACCTTAATTCTGGCCAGCAGCAATTGTCAGGGGCCCCATCAATTATCTGAAAAGCCTAAAACCTAATGCAAATTTAAAGAAATAAGTTAGAGAAACATCTCTTTTGTTAAAAAGCTTAATTGTATTTGTTTATAAAGGGACATGATTTCTTTTTTATAACTTTTTTAAAGATATTTTTTCATTTTTTAAAAACTTTATTATAGAGATGTGGGGTATAAGTGAGGATTAGCTACATAAGTAGGCTTCATACAGGTGAAGTTTGAGCTTCTTACTGGCTCCAAATCCCTCTGGTAGTGGACCAGGTACCCTTTGTGTTGTCATGTGCCCCTTGCCCTCCTCCCTTCCCTGGCAGTGCCTAGTGACTTCCCATCCCTCCCTTGTGCTTTTAAAGTGAGGGACACGATTTCTTTTCTTTTCTTTTTTTTTTGAGTTGGAGTCTCACTCTGTCGCCAAGACTGGAGTGCAGTGGCTGCTCTTGGCCACCGCCTCGACCTGCTGGGCTCCAGCGATCCTTCTGCCTCAGCCTTCCAAGTAGCTGGAACTACAGGCGTGCGCTATCATACCCGGCTAATTTTTGACTTATTGTAGAGATGAGGTCTCGCCAAGTTGCCCAGGTGGGTCTCGAACCCGCGGGCTCAGGCAATCCACTCACCTCAGCCTTCCAAGGCGTGGGATTACAGGCTGAGCCACTGAGCCCGGCTACACGATTTCTTAAGACTTAAATATATAAAGACATGCAACAGTTTTGTACAGGAAATGCCAGATACCCTGCACGTAAGAGCATATCACCTTCTTCCACAGAGCAGTGACTTTGCTGGCCACAAAGGTTGCCTATGTTGTACTATAAAACAATCACACGTGAGGTTAATGATGAAGGACCAGGTGACCCAATGAAATTGGACCTTCTGAACAATCTTGAACAGTTGATTAACAAATAAATGCTTAATCCAGCTTCCTTATTTTGTATTGTTTGAAACCTCTGGCAAGCTTCATATGCAATAGTACAGTCTCTGACAAAGCTTTGGGTTCTGAGCTAGAAATAGGAAGCAAGTCACCCAGTGATACCTTGGCTACTTGCAGGATCAGAGACAAGGACCATTTGCCCATTTGCTACCATTTGTCCCCAGGCTCCTAACAAACTACAAGTCTTTATTTGCACAAGACCGAAACCCATGATTTCAAAATTCTCTTTTGCAAACCTCTGGCAGTCCTTGCCACTACTTCCCATTGCTATTCCAGTTGGGGATGAGGGGAAAATGAGCACAGAATCTTCTTCACAGCAAAATGCTTTTCTATTTTCTTCTAGGAGTTTCACCCTCAATATTGCACAATGGGTTTCTTTCCTCTTAACTCCTCCATCTCTCACTCCCACAAACTCAATTTAACTTTTAAATCTGCAAGGGAATGGGGGGAAGGGGCGAATCAGTGGAAGATAGCTTCATTTGGACAGTAGACGAGGGACAATATACACTTTCAAGGCTCAATCCATGTGAAGAGAACATCTGTGGGAAAGGAAATCAGCTGTTGGCCAGGCTGGCCCCATTTATGTCTACTTTCAGCACACTGACATTTTCTGGGTTCAAAGGAAACTGCCTGAATTACTAAAAGGCCTAGGCGCTATTTTAAAATAATGCTTGGAGTGATCTGATGTCTAAAGTGGCTTTTTGCCAGAAGGACCTTTGTCACAGTGCTACATTCAAGACGGCTTATTTTGAATGGGTGTTTTAAAAATGATCCATTGCTGCAATTTGGCAATATGCCTGGGAAAGGGTGATTTTGAGATTGGGCATTTTAAACAAAATATCTACAATACAAGTTACAATCGCTTTCCTTAATGAGGTCTTCTGATCCTGTTGCTTAGCACTTTCCTTAAACATGTCTGGGAGACCCCTCTATGTGAGCTTGGAGGCATCCCTGATTCCAGTGCAAAGGAAGACACAGTACAATTGACTGTGTCCTCCTCAGCTGACCTCACTTGCTTGACCCACACTATAAATTCTGTCTCATGAGAACTAGAATAGTGGAGTTGACATCACTGAAAATTCTATCTGTTTAAATAAATATGAGGCCAAACCTCTCAAAATGTTATTGTTCCAGTTTGAAACATGTGCCACAAAGAGATGAATTAAAATTAAACTTTGCTGTTTTCCAAAATCTGCATGTGGAAGTCACTAAAGTCAAAGCCTCTGGCTCAGAATAACCAAAACCAAATTATAGAAGTGAATTGTTTTCTATTTTCCTAAGGCTATAAATTCTCTGGGCAGAGAGAGGAGAAGAAAATATTGGTGCCATGTGGTCTTGGCATACCATGACATCAGTGCTTTATTGGAATACTAACATAAATGATGTTCAAATTGCCCCTGGAACGACCCATGATTAGCTTACCCCATTCCTATACTATGTCTTTAAGCTTTTTAGAACTGCTCAGATCTGAGTTTTTACTAGGGAACAAGTTACCACTACTCATAAATGCTGACAAATTCTAATATGGCTCTTTTCCCTGTGTCTTTTTCCTCTCCTGTATTGAATTTTCAGTTTCTTTTCCAGGTGCCTCTCAAAGAATGCTAGGTAGAGGTCAGTCAGTGTTGCCATAAAAAGAAAATAAAAAATAAGAAAAGTTTATCTGCCATTTCTCAATGCTTATTAGAGTAAGAATACAATAGTATACAGTACTTTTTTTTTAGCCAAAGGATTATGTGGGTCAGCTCATATACTGACTTGAAAACCTGTTTTCACAAAATTAGTTGTGCCAGATGAGAGTGTTAATTTATTTGAGAAGATATATGTCAGTATTGATCATAAACAAAAATGCTGGTGCATCATGCTAACACATACCAACATCAAGAAAGGTCTACTGCTGACAAGCAACCAGGTAAACAGATTCACCATGACTGGTCCCAACCTAGCTGGAACCACATGTCTTTCATCAATTCATTTGGGCTGCTGTTATAATCACACTCCAGCCCCTATAAATGTTATATGCCCTTTCTTCATTAAATTAAAGTAAAAGTTTATTTTGTCCTAAAAATGTCATGGCATTGCTGGAGACAGTACTGATATTGACAATTCAGGTTGAGTATTATAGTTAACATGATGTCAGCAGACCAATTTTATCATATGACTAAATAACAGTAACAATGATGATAACAATAGTAATAAGAACTAATACCTGCATAGCACATTCATTTGGACCATGCACTATTCTAAGTGCCCCTTACATTTTATCAATTCATTTAACTCTCACAACTGCCCTATGAGATACGTATGATTATTATTCCCACTTTATAGATGAGAAAAACTGAGGCTCAGAGAGCAGAAGTAAGTTGTCCAAAGTAACATAACTAGCAAATGGTGCAGACATGAAATTCAAAGTCAGCTCTTAATCACTCCTCTGTAATGCCCAATATGAAAGACTAGACATTCTCCTTGGAGAAGGAAAGAAGTTAGTTTGAAATAGCATATTCAGTATTACTGAAAGTTAAAATAACACAAAAGAAGGTAAGAGAGTTTTATCTTTATTAAAAGAGCACATGAGTTAGTCATGAAGGCAGAGTCCAGGTAGCCTATACCAAATATGAAGAAAAGTATCAATTTACAAAGAAGAACAAAGCTAGACGAAGAAAATGATTTGATAAATAAGTAATTGAACTAACTTAAAATTGAAAAGAAATGCAAATAAAATAGAAGAACTATGTAGAAGGAAGTCACCTTCTAATGGAACAGAAGAAAGAAAAGAATTTTAAGTGTTGATCTAGGATGAATAAAATGTCTTGGAAAATTAGCAGAACTGTGTTTTAATTTGACCTGGTTCATCAAGTATCAGCTTTCAAACAACTAGTGACAGTTCTTTCTCCGTGAAAAATATCAAAACAAAGGAAAAAGTCAGCAAAATGAACATAAAAGAGCAATGTGAAGGACTTTAACTGTGGAGTATTTCCACGTGGCAGAATAATAATCAGGTGGACCCTTCACTTTTGTGTTTCATTCTTCGTTTCTGATATATTATTTCAATCCTTTATCGCTGCTTTGATGAGTAATTCAGAGAATCTATTTATGCTTTTATATGAGCACAGTGCTGTCTCAGATAAACCACCTGTCACCTTGGATAGGTCCTTTTTCCTCTCTGGCCCTCAGGGAGATAGGACTACCTAAGTGCTAAGATCCCTTCAAGCACTATAGTTTATAATAATTATAATAGGCTGGGCACGGTAGCTCATGCCTATAATATCAGCATTTTGAGAAGCAAGAGGATTGCCTGAGCTTAGGAGCTCGAGACCAGCCTGGGCAGCATGGCAAGACCTTGTCTCCACAATTAATAAAAAAAAAATTAGCCGGCCATGGTGGTGCATGCATGTATTCCCAGCTACTTGGAAAGCTGGGGTGGAAGGATCGCTTGGGCCCAGCAGGTCTAGGTTGTAGTAGCCGAAATGGTGCTACTGCACTCCAGCCTGGGTGACAGAGTGAGGCTCTGACTCAAAAAATAATAATAATTATTATAATATATAATATAACATATAGAATTATATATAATAATTATAATACAATTTATAATTCTGTGCTGTTTATCCATAGTTACTTGTTGACATATTACATATCAACTTCAGTAACAGTATATTTTAGTATTTAACAAAATCACTGTACAAACTCATATACACAACACACACAAAAAGCATCAGACTCATGCAAACATACACAGGAAACATGAAATGGGTTTTTGGTTTTATTCTCTAGAATTTTTGATAGAAACAGAGTGAGTTAATTGGCTAAAGGATGCTTGCAGACTGACTGCTAGAAAGCTTCATCAGGTCCAGAGTCTGACCCTCAGTACAAGAAGAGTATATACTTCTCTCAGGAGTGGATTCACGTCAACCAAACTCATAGAGGGCCATGTTTAAAATTTTAAAATGCTGAGGACCTAGCTGGACATGGTGGAGCATGCCTGTAATTCATAGCTACTCAAGAGGCTGAGGCAGGAGGATTGCTTGAGGCCAGAGTTCGAGACCAGACTTGGCCATAGCAAGACTGCATCTCTATAAACAAAGAAGCAAACAAATAAATAGATAATCTGGGCATAGTGGCATGCTCCTGAAGTCCCAGCTACCCAGAAGGCTGAGTGGGGAGAATCGCTTCTATTCCAGCCTGGGTGACAGAGCGAGATCCTGTCTCTAGAAAAAAAAAAATTGAGTGCCCCAAATTTGGATACTCAAAACACTATTTGACAATGCCCCAGATTATTTGAACCCACACTATCAAATTCTCAAAAGACTGCTGGAATAAAGCTGAACACTAGTATACCCATTTATAATGATACATATAATTCATGAGGTGACAGATCCTCATATAATCTTCTTACTGCTAAATAACACGAAAAGCCAAATTACAATCCAAAGCTTGCTTAATGACCATGGAATCAATGTCAACTCAAGTTATAAGATTTGAATGCCTAATTATGACATCATATTAAACTACGTCTCTACAAATAGGATATTATAAATAAAATATTGTAACAATAGTTTACATTTACTGAGGGAATACCATGTTCCAGGCTCTGTGCTAAATATATAAATTATCTCATTTTATTCTCATAATGGTCCTATATATAAGCATCATTAACATTCCTATGTTAGAAACGGAAACTGAGGCTTAGAAAGGTACAGCCACTTGCTCAAGGTCATAGAATGGGAGTGGTAGCCATGAGCTATGAACCCAAACCAGACTGGATATAGGACCTCACTTATGATCACTTTGCTATGTTGCCTCTGTGCCTGGCCCAGAGCCCAACAGTAGTTTCTCTCCTGGTAGGAGTAGGCTGATCTCAGCACTGCTATCTTTCTCTGTGACTTTCTCCTTTTCATCTGCTTTCGTGACTGACAGCCCCCGACCCCCACTCCCTGACTGATACATTCTTTCTTCAACTGTGTTAACACTGTCAATCAGACTACTGTCTGGTCTTTTTTCCCTAGGAGCCGTTAAGTCTGTGTCTGTCTCAGTTTTGCCTTTTCTCTTTTTATTTGAAAATTTAAAAATAAAGATCAAAGGAGTAAAGAAATAGCTACTCATATTCTGAATAACTATTATCAACAATAATTAACTCTTGGTCATTTGCTACTAGGCCTTTCACTATACTTATACTTTATAAAAATAGATAAATAATATGTGACTACATTGTTCTTTTGTAATTTGGTCCCTTCGAAGTGAATTTGCATAGCTCTGTTCTCATCCATAATTTGTTGACTTTCTAGTTTAACTCTTAGGTGGCAATTTCATTTTCCTTATACTCAGGGTCTTGGGGAGGTACCTCTAAGTTGCTTCCATGTCTTGACTACACATTACTGGAAATGGTAAGATTGATATAAATAGACAGGCAGATAGACTGGCCATTTTATTAACATTAAAGCCCAAGATCATGCACTCTGTCTAGCCTGCCTAACTCTCCTAATTGTGAGAAAAATCCATCTCAGCATAAAAGATTGTAAAAATTGGCATTGTGCAAGGGTCAGTGACTACACAGTATTTTTCCAATATAGTAAAAGGATGTGTATATTGACAAGGAAATTACAGGATTGGACATAAACAATTTACTACATGGGGGACTTTAGCAAAATTAAGAACATCACTTTGAAAAAGAGATACCTTGGAAACAGAAAAGTAACCCGTGAAGAAGGCACCTCTGGACATCTCTGGAAATCATAGGCATAATTTATGATATCTGATTACTACAACATTTGGTATATATTTATTTCAAAATGAAAAATTAAAAGGGGCATTGAGTTAAAGAAAGGTGCACACCCAGAACTATTTTCAAAGGTTATCTGTGGGAAGGATAAGACCACAGAGTTAATGGAAAATTAAAAAAAGGGAAAAAGCTGTGGTGTGCATGGCAAATATCAACACATGAGCGCAGTCAACAATGGTCAAAGACATCTTTTTTTATCAAATCCAAAAAACCTTTTTCAGTCTGTGATACATTAGACTTCTAGGATTGTAATTATGGAGTTATTTTTATGATTATCTACTCTAAATATATCTTTCTAACAATATGCACAGCAGAAAACGGAGTGGATATTGTAAACTAAATTCATTGCTATTTCTATCAAAACACTTTCTCAAAGAATCTTATTACCCAGTATAGGGTATCAACCATATGACTGGCGCTCCCTACTGGTCTTCCCAAGAATAACATAAAACACTGATCCACCTGCTCTATACATAGATCCACAGCTAGTTCTGCTGCCAGCATTTGGAACCATCAGCTGTATGATGCCCATATTATTTGTGGCTTTTAACTGGAGTAGTAAGGGGTACCTATACAAGGCATTGCTGTATGTGGAAAATCAAGTGAACAGCCTCTCCATTAAACGTTGCTACTGATGCCAAGAACAGTTTGCTATTATTTATTATTTATTGTTATTAACGCTCTCTGAGTCATTTGAGCTGGAATTCCCAGGCTCCTTCAGCTTTACCTCCATTTTCCTGTTTCTTCTCTTTCCAGTCAGAGCCATTTCCCTTATCCCTTGCAATGGTAGTCCAAAGGCCAGAAGAATGCTAAGACAGGTGTTTTCTCAATACCTTATGATCTAAGAGACATTTCTGTTCCAATCACAGTTCATGCACTTGCTCTCATTTTCTTATAGCAGTGATCATACTCAAAAAGTAGTGCAGAAAGTAAGTAATCACATAATTTCTTTATTAATGCATAGACCATAGCCATTCCAAGAACCGAGATCTTGTTATTCTACTGGTCTCAACTTTTCTTTCTCCATTTCTCTCTTGGTTTCCACCCCCTCTTTATTCCATTCTTACTTTATTTCCAAATCACAAGCAATTCTTGTATGGTTGGCTTCTGCTCCTATCTATGCCTGCCTACCTCCCCCAGACCTCTAGACCCCAAATTCTTGACTTGAGATCATGACCTCACGTGCCCACCTCTTTTTCCCAAGTTAGAATTCTGAACCCTGACTCCAGCACACTTGCCAGATCCATAGCCTTGTCAACATCTTCTAGCTGGATGTGATGCCCAGAATTCCAAGTTTAGAATGTGAAAACCTAGCATGAAAATATTAATGTATGTTTGCTCTTACCAATTCTGCTATTAGAATTACATGTGTTTAATTCTGAAATGAGTCTTAGAAATCATCCAATTCAGTGACTTCTCAACATTGTTGTTATGCAAACCTATTATGTCAGAATCTTCTGAAGCGCTTGTTAAATATACAGATTCTTAGGCCCTACCACAGACCTATAAATTCAGAGTTTCTAGGCATAGGTCCCAACTATCCATATTTTAACAAGCTTCCCAGGCAAATCTGATGCAGAGCCAGGTCTAGGCACTCTGATTATCAAAGCTCATCATTTCACAATGAGGAAACTGATCGGGTAGGAAATAAACCCAAGTCTCATGAGCCCCACTCTTTTGTTCTTTCCATCATACCACTTTCTCTCCTGCTGGGAGAAGTATGTTGGAACTGCCTTGAATAAGAGCTAGTTATAAAGTCCATTAGCAATAAAAGCTCATTTTGTAAAGAACACAGTGGCCTATCTGTTGAACTTTCTCAAAACCCTACTTTTAAAAGGGTTGCACATTACCAAAGACAGACATCACATGGTGACATGCATTAGCTACTGAAGATTTATGATTCCCCCCTCCCTGAAAAAACTTACATGGATCGAAAGCAGGAGAGACTATTGAACATTTCAGCAATCATTAGAGCTTGAGAAAATTATATTGGGTGACTACTTGAGCAACCTGAACTCCTTTTTAACCTTTGTTTATGAAGACTATAGAAGGTCAACCCAAAAGCCAAAAGTAGAATGGAAAAGAAGCAATAACAAAGAAAGAACTGATAGGTCCTGACCACCCCCCCCCCCCGCCCCGGGACAGCCCTCTTCTTTAGTTGCTTACAGTTGAGTTATAACTTACATGTAACCATCAGAATAGAGTCTCACAAGAATTCTTCCATTACAGATATTTTGGAAACAAAATCAGTAATGGACCCACTGAGCAACTGATATTAATTGAAGTAGCAGTGTGATTATTAGATATTATAAACAACTGAGAATTTAAGATAGTTTTCAAGTACTTTTTGGCCTGAGCAAGATGAACATAAAGGCTATTATAGCATTATCATGATCTCCCTCTTGGCAAAAATGTAAAAGGTCACTTTAGACTTAGTTAAATATGGTAGCAAAAAACCTACAAGAGACTGTCAACTGGAAATATCAGGTTGTCTTCTTGACCTGGGGCTGTCTCGTTGTCTCCGAGAGCTTGGTTTGGATTTAGTGACAGCATACAGGGTCCGTGGATATTGCTCCCTCCCTATATCAAGACATTTTGGGTTATGTTGCTACCCAACCAGAGTTGAAGGATATGAAATAATTTACACTACTGTACAACACTTAAAAATTCTCATATTTTCTGCTTTTAGTTTTTTACCTCCTAGAAATATGGTCTGCAATTATTCTCAGTATTTTTAAAAAGCCTTTATTATCAAATGAAATAATTTAGTTTGAGGGAGGAGGACACATGGCAACACACTAGATACCTGGTCCACTATCGGGACAGAGGACCAACTAGGAACCCACACTTCATCTGCATGCAACCTACTTATGTAGTAAATCCCCACTATAACCTACAACCCTAAAATAAAATAACTTTAAAAGAAACTCTAAAAAAATAAAATTTTAATTTCGAAAAAAAGAAAATTACAAGGGCTTTATTAACATTATCTCATTAATCTTCAAAAGATAGCTATAAGGCAATAGAAAATTTTACTGATGAGGAAACAATTAAGGAGGCTAAGTGACTTGCTAAAAGTTATTAAGTTAATTCCTGACTCAGTTAACATTTGACACCATTGACATTCTTCTTCCTAAATTGCTTTCCCTTGGCCTCCATGACACTAACCTATTCTCACTCTTTTCCTCTTCTTATGAATTTAAGCTTCTTTACAGGAAAATGAAACTAACATGAAACCCAATCATTTGCATCACTGCAAATTGTCCTTAACAATGTATTTATGATGTAGGCAGCTATGTTTACATACTTTTTGCTGTTCCTTTTCATGTACAGAGATAGTTGTAGTAGTAGTTAAGAACATGCATTCTGGAACCAGAATGCATTCTTTCAAATCTTGGTTCTGCCACATGCTAGATGTGTGACCTTGGACCAGTCACTTAATCTTCTATACTTTGGTTTCTCTACCGTAAAATTGGGATAATTATAGTACCTGCCCTCAAAGGTTGTTGTGAAGGCAACGTGATAGTATATATATAAAATACTTAGAATAGTGCCTGGCATAAAATAAATTCTCAATCCATGTTAACTGTTATTCGATGAGGTTAGGCACATTCAGGGTGGTATGGCCATAGTCAGTGTTAACTGTTATTAATAGCATTATGTCATATATACATTTTCATATAGCTATGTGATGTTCCATTGTGTTAATATGTCACACATTGCTTAGCCAGTCATCTTGCATGATTTTAGATGAGTTCACAAGAGTTTGGAAAAATCACTGAAATTTTTTTAAAGGAGTTGACTCTCATCTATCATTTTTGTTATCCAATGTCTTTCTTCCCACTCCCACCACATCCTGGCCCTCTCCCACCTCCACCCCCAAGCCATTGCTACAATCCTCGCCCAGGCTCTCAGCACCTCATAATTTTTTTTAATGGGGCCCAAGTAGGAGCATGGTGAACTTATAAAGTCCCCACCAAGGTGGAGTAATGTGGCATTAGATCACAACACACCTAGCAATGTCTTGCACATGGCACTTTTCTATAAATGCCATATGGATGGGTGAAGTGAAATGGTTGTGGGAACCATATGGAAGAAGAGGCTGGAAGCAGGCTGGGGCCAGGCTGGGAAGGGACCTAGACATCATGATAGGAGTTTAGGTTTGATCTTGTAAACTATGAAGAGTCACAAAATTTTTCTGTTCTCATAAAAGCGGAATCGAAGAGAAAGCTAGTTGGAGGCTAGAAAAGTAGTTATAGCTTCCTAATCATTCAATAGTATAGCTCATTTCTCTTTAACCTTAAGAAATATTTAAAGTTATATTAAGAACAACAGCAACAATAAAAATAAAACCACAGGTAAAAAAAGAGAAATATTTAAAGTTATATTAAATTTTGAAACATCCCCTGAAACAACTATGTTAGGGTATTTCTTTTCTTAATTGTTCCTCTCACGAATAGGCTTCTTTAAAGTTGTAATATTTGCTTTTTAACTTTGTTTAATAACAGATTCTGGTTTTCTAGAGGGTCCAGCCATTTCTCATTTTAGATGCCTTTCTTTCCTATAACATTTAAGAGAAATGATTTGTGTTCAAGATTATCCTGACTCAAAGGTAGTGGTAGTTCAAGCTGGTCAGTTTCACAATAATTACCCAACATTGAAAGTAACTCACCGGAACATATAATTACCTACCAACATGCTTTCACAAGTCTGGACCTGCAGTCTCAGTCACAGCCACCCTTCAGAAATGTGGTCCCTAGCCAAGGAACAAAGCGAGTTCTATAACTAGTGGTCTAGAAGGAGATCAATGGACAACATTGCCACCTCAATCAAACTCTGCACAGTCTGCTGGGGCTGTTGTTATCCCAAAAGGAAAGAGAACAATGATCTTGAGTACCTCAATAAAAACTTCCAAATAGGAGGCACCAAAGGACTTTTGTTTTAGTATCATTATAGTATAGTCATAGTGAATAGCAACTCATCAGAGACCTTTCTCCAGAATGGCTTATTCCAAATATTTACTTTATTTTTCTCATATTCCAAGCCCTGTGGAATTGCACTGTTCTCACTGACTTACTGAAAATTATTTCAGAAACGATGTTCTCTGTATGTGAGATATTATATTTCCTCCCCCATTACACCCTTACATTTTGTTTCTTTTTAATTCTGTATTTTTATTATTTTTCTCTCTGAATCAATCATTTGTATCTACAAAGGTAGCTCTGTATTTTCTTTCCCAACTGCCGCACTGATGAAGAAGAGTTCTCTGGCTATACAGGCTAAAAGGAAATCTCTCTCAGTCTCATTTCCTTCACTTCAAAAGTAAATCCACTTCTCTGCCTCATCCACAAAAATGTAATGGGAATGTTTTTCTGCCACATTAGTCAATCCTGAGGCAGGAAGAGTGAAAGGCCAGGCCATATGGCGACTGTCACAGCTGGCTGGCTACACTGCCAGGATCACAGAGGCTAGAGCTGATCCAGGTGTTAGGGCTCAAAATGAGGCAACCAGGGACTCCATGAAATGACTTTAAGGCCAGTCTGACAGGAGACCAATAAAGCACTTTTTCTACAAACTGAGAATATAACTTGCAACACTATCTTCACTAGTTGACTTCTTCGATTTGCAGAGGTGAACTTCAGATTGGCAGAAGTGATACATTGGAACAGACTTATTTTCTGAAAGACTTGGACAAGGTTGAAGAAGTAGAAACTAAGTGTAAGCATGCCCAGCAGGAAGGTGGGGAAGAGGCAAGTTGGAAAACGAGGGAACTGCACAAGACCAGTAAAATGCAGTGACTACAGCTACACTTTCTTTAGTCTCCATTCCTACCCTTACCTGTTTAGGCTCCATTCCTGTGTTCAGTGAATGCCCACTCTGTGCCAGACACAGTACTAAGGGTGCCAGAATCCTGAAAGAGAGTCAGGCATGATTCTTGTCCTGAAGGAACTTACTCTCTGGTGTGAAATCCAATCTCTATTATGCCCTCAACAGTTTATTTCAGGTTCCTGGGGCTTTAATCTTCCCAGCACTTCTGAGGACAAAAATTTGTAACTTCTTTTGGGTCAGAAGTATGACCATTTGCAAAGACATCCGTGACTCATGGAAACCACAGTGACTCATCAGAGATCCCATTCCTAAACTAGCAATTGCTCCAAAAAGAGGCCTAAATGCTACCAGAAGGATTCTACTTATTGAAAACCCCAGGCATTCCCTTCCATCTTCTCTGTGGGAGACAGAGTACTAACCCTAAACCCCTCACCCAGCACCAAAGCGACATCATGGCTAATCATATACCCTGCAAGCTCACATTCTCTGCTAGGGGCTAAGACCGCCACTGTAATTATTACCACTTGCGAAATAACCAAAAGGTGACTATCTGAGAAGCACTTGTTAGAATAATCAAGCTTGAAACTCTGTGATAGAAATGCAAATCTGAGGTTACCGTTTAGTGAACAGAAGGAAAAGGCAAGCCCAGCAGAGCAAGCCAGTTACCTTTGGAAGCACTCAATGTTTCACCTGTTTTAACTCACAGAAACACTTAGCTCTCAGTATGTCTATTCACATTTGTTATTCTATATTTCTGTCTCCCTTCTATCCTGTCTTCCTCCCTCTTGTTCTTTCCATTTTCCCCATTTCCACTTCCTTATCTCTTTCTAGCACCTTACTATAAAACAGAAGCCAGAACCAGACTCTGAGCAGTCCCTTTATAAATGGCTGCCTGATGAAGTGTGCATGTCCATTCCAACTTCAAATACAAATGAATTTTTGATCACTCACTCTATCAAATTACCTATGCCTCTTCCCCCTCCATTAGCACTGGCAACCGAGAAATGACCATAGAGATCTAGACTGGATGCTTATTGTATAAACTTCTGTGCCTGGTTCCCATGGATACAGATAGAAATTTGCCACAAAAATAGGTGTTACCTCACAAACAGGCTGCCAATGCTTTAGACTCAGGCAGCAAGGGGATTAGCAGAAGCCAGTTCCTATAGTTCATTAGGCCAGCAGAGTTTGCCAGTTGTCAAGAGGTCAGTAGGCAGTGGATAGACAGAGAAGCATATGTGACCACAATAGATATCGGGCCAAAAAAAGGTGTCCAAGGTTCAGGTTCCCTGGAACTCAGCTTGATCAAGAGAGCCCAAGCAGAGAGAGGCTAAACAAAGATCCAGGGGCCCAAGGCCTGGAAGTGCTGGAACCACAGCAATTCAAGGTCCCACCTCCTCCTCCTGATCTGAACTTCTAGGTAGCATTTCTGGGAGCTATTTAACAGCTGCTACCATTCACAACATAGGTTGCATTTCAGGAGGTGTCAAGCAATTCTGGACCACTCTGTACTTTGCAAAGCTTTTTGAGGTTAAGATGAGATGGAAAGTGTGTTTTACAGTACCTAGACAGATAAGCCAGCATAGCTCAGGTATCCTCGGGTAAATGACCTTGCTTTCAAGTTCTTCTTAAGCAAAGTAGGTGACAGGGGCTTTATGTGAATGCACTTCATTGCTTTGTTTTTCCTTTCACTTCTACATGCTGGCCTGCAGCTGAGCAAGAGGTTTTGTTTTGTTTTGTTTTAACAGGAAAATACTTTATTCTTTCCATCTAGCTAGCAAAAGGCCCCGTCGGGCTGTGAGTTGATGCTATCATTCTCCAGCATGCCTAAGAGTGGGATGGATGTCTGAAGAAGGCTTTGAGGAGGAGATGCTGACCAGTAAGACTGCTTTATTTTCCTCCTCCTTTCATTCCCTAGAGTCAAATGAGTATCTGTGTGTGTGTGCGTGTGTGTGTGTGTGTGTGTGTGTGTGTGCGCGCGTGTGTGTATTATAGCTCTTCCCTCTGCACGTTATCGCATTTAAGTCCTTGGAAAAATAAGTCTTATAAACACCTCCTGGCCATTGTTTTAGGGGGGAGAAAACCTGATATTGGTTTGTATGACACTTATCCATATTAGAGTTTTTAGGATACATTGAATAGTATTTCAAGTCAGAGCAGATTGGATTCATTAATGGAATTGGACCGCCTCTCTAAACATCAGAGCAACTTTTTAGTAACAAGAAACCTTACTTCCTCCACTTAGTTGAGCTGGAAAATTAATGGAGTGTGCTTCTGAAGAAACACGTAATGAACATGATGAATTTTCATCATCTTGCTGGAAAGTGATTCTTTATGTTCTTATTCCAAATTTACAGCAAGTAAATTTAACGTTTCAAAGCTGCTGAGCCTTTTTAAGACCTCACTATCAATTTGTGGGGCGCTTTAACTGATTCTGACCTGGAATTGATTAGTACTTTCTGAAAAACGCACGTGTAGCAAATTGCTGCACTTCAAGATGAATCAAGTTATTTGGGGGAAGTTATACTTTAACTATCCACATTTCTCCTAAGGGGGAGAAAACAGCCTTTACCTGAGTATCCTGCCGAGAGGCAGAGATCCAAACTGGCTCTCCAACTTTCATAGGAAATTTGTAATCAGGGAGCTAAAAATTCCTACTGGTAACTAGGAGCCCATATTGACCAGCTCTTGGGTGGAGCTGATTTCAAAGTCACCACTGTTCTTTAGTGAAAGGTCATAGGCCACAAATGGCATCTGAGAGCACTGTGAACCCCCAAAGACATGGTTGCTTTAAGCAGGCATGCCATTTCTAGGTGCTTCCCCCCTTAACAAGCACTGTTCATAACATCCAAAATTTAAGGGAACTGCCATTGTTAGAAAAGGAGGAGGGCACAATCATTTCTTTTCCTAAAAAAATTGGCATATAATTCACATACCATAAAATTCACCCATTTAAAGTGGACAAATAATTGATTTTTGATTTATTCACAAAGATGTGCAACCATCACCACTATCAGATTCCAGAATATTTTCATCACCCTAAAAAGAAGCCCTGTGTGCATTAGCAGTCACTCCCATTTTCTCCCTTATCTCGCCTAGCCCTGGGCAACCACTACTCTACTTTCTTTCTCTATGGAGTTGCCTATTCTGGACAATCATTTCTTTTTGCATAAGAGATCTATCTTTATCTATCTATCTATATATATTTAGAGTTGGGGGTCTCACTTTGTCACCCAGGTCTTTGGAAATGTTGAGATGGTTTCATTAAAATTTCAGGTCTTGGAATAAAGCAGGCTGGGAACTTTCTCAGAAGAAACTTCCCTTAAGGGCTTTACTTGTGGATATATAGAGCTGCTGACAGCACTGCTTGAGCACAGACTTGCACGCCAAGTCTGATTCTCTCATCTTCCTTTGGTTAGAAAATTAGGGAATCTTGGTTTGCTGTTTGCCAGAGACAGGGCAGATCTGAATATCTCAAAGCCAGTTCCAGCTTGTTTGTGAGAAGTGGTATAGCTGAGTAGACTCTAAAGTCAGGTAAACTAGGTTTCAAACCATGATTTTACCACTTTTTGAAAGTTACAAGGTGTGTGACTATGGTCAAGTTATGTGACCGCTCTGAGTCTCAGTTTCTCACATGTAAAAGAGAAATGATAGTACCTACCACACAGGATTTATTTTGAAGACTAAATGAGAGAGAGACAGATAGAGAGTCAGATAGGTCAGTAGATAGATAGATAATCAATATAAATATAGATATAGATAAATGATCAATATAAATATTGATTAAGATAGCTTGATACCATGCCAGGCATTAATAAGATCCCAACAGATTATATCTAAACTTAAAAGCCTATTCTGTGTCAGGTACTGGTTTTTGTATTTACTGGTTGCTTACCTACTAGTGCTAAATGTACCCCCATCGAAAGGAAAGATGGGATTCTGAATACGAGGATTGGCAATTCCTCTGAAAGATATTGATGTAATAAAATGGCATGATGTCTAATCAAGTATGTGAGACTGATATATCACATCAGTAAACACTAGCCCCAGATTAATTTCTTGACAGGCAAGACGAGATGGCATTCTCAGGAAATTAAAATGCAACGTGTTCTTTCTGCAAAGAATACTATAGTTCGTGAAAATCAATGCTTTACCCTGACTATATGGCAGTCAGTTTCTTCAGTAATATAGCAATAGCTATTTATGCACAGTATAATATGAAATCTATAGATCAATAAGCCCTTTGATTTATAAAAAGTTATAGCAAATCACCAGGGACAAAAGATCTAGAAAGATAAATGTCTCTCATCAAAAGGCTACTTTAAACATAATCCTGTCAAAATAAAGAATCCATATTTTATAAAGTATGTGTGAAAACCCTGATAGGATTTTTAAACACAATCAAACATCTATCTTCCCTAATAAAAAGTTCAAAGTCAAATATTTTATAACAGCACACAGAGTCGATCTGGTAGGTGGACGAAAAGAAGGGAATTATCATAGGTCTCTACCTATAGTAGATATTTAACTACTTCTCGGGCTTGATGTATTAATAACTTGATTCTTAATACTATTTACAGCAATAGAAAATAATTACAAAGCAGCAGGTTCCCAGCAGAATTCTGTTTCTAGAAGATTTCTTATAGTCTTAAAAAAATGGGCCATTAGAATCCCTAGTCCATGACACCACCCGAGTCTCATGAAATGATTTCCAGAAAGAACAGATTGGAGCGTCTAACATTTACCAATGCCAAAAGCAATTAGGAGTCCGACACAATTGGGTGTCATTAACCTGATATTGGAGTTTATACTTTTTTCCCCTCTCAGTCATTAGCAACAGTCATCTAAAGGAAACATTTCTGGACTCTAGTTAAGCTCTGGGATCTCATGCCAAAGTCCATGATTGTATGAAGCAATTATTAATTTTTAGGATTTTTTTCCCCCACTAGCTGTGGGTAGTCTTTACTTCTTCCAGCAATCAGGCTTTGGTTCTAGGCAGGAGGAACACTGAACAGGTGGTGAAGAACCCTTAGCAATTCAATTAGCCATTTCCCCTAGGCACGCAAAAAAAACAAAAAATGTTTTTGACAGACTGGACTCAACAGAGAGTGGCAAGTTCCCAAGTAGAAGTGAAGTCAGTCTTCGACTCAACTCCTCCTACTCTATTCTAAATCAACTGATCTGGCTTTTTGTCCCATCTCTGCCATTAACTGTACAACCTCAGAAAGTGGCTTCAATCTCTGGAATATCTTCAGTGATCCAAGACAATGTCATTAGCTTCACAATACACTCACCGCATACATCTTCCTAGGGTAAAGAGATCTAGCAACTAGACAGAGGATCTGACTGAAATTTAAGGTGAAAACAGCTCCTGGGTTCTAGAAAAAGACCCGGAAGGTGAAGGAATGGATAATTTGAAATTAAGGGGCTGTTGGTGAGGTCCTTGAAGAGAGCATCAAAAGACTCACTAGTGGTATTAGGTGCTTTCTCACTATTATGAATTCTCCAATGATATGTGACCAATCCCCTCTTCTCAGGTAGATTTCAGCCTCACTGATCTCTGACATGAGAACGACACCCCCCCCCCCGTATTTACTGAAGAGATTTCCCTTTCTTGCCTTCCTATCCCCACTTTACAAGATGGTTACTTCTCACCCCTGTGTACCTCCATTGGTAGAAAATAATATAGTGAAGTTTCCCAGGTTACTTTTGGCTGCCATCAGCAGTATATATGATGTTGGGCAGATTGCATTTGATGCCAAACCTCAAACCTGTTCCCTTCTTCTTCTTCAGAACATTACTATCTTACATTTATACCATGTCCAAAGACCTATAAGGATGCAAACACTGAGAATCATAGAGGAGAAATAACTTCCCCAAAGTTACATAGCCTATGAATACAGGAATCCTTAGAAGTTCAAAAGAACACTTATTTAACAATAATGAAGAGTATCACCAAGGAAAGCAGCCACTATGAGTCTTCATAGAGGAGAAGGCTTCATTTTGGCAGACTTCTTATGGTCCAAAATTTGGTCCTCAGTTTTACCCATTCAGAAATTTGATTTTGTCAATGTCCCAGTGTTCATCTAACTCTACGTAAGCTGTCAAGAGACGGTCATAGGCTGCCATAATGCCAAGATATTCATTTGCAGTGTAAAATGTTACTAGTAAGGGGTCTAAATTGACACATTCTCTGGTCACAATCTCTCTCTCCATAGGCCAGCTACATGAAAAGTTGAATTATAATCAGAAGGTTGATTGGTGAACCTGAAAGCATTACCAGGTGAGCTAGTTAAATCATGTAAATATGCAGTGACATCAGGTCCCTGTAATGTAACGAACCACTTCCACAATGGAACTAAACTTGCCATGGGTACTGGTCCTTAGACACCCATGCCCTCAGACAGAACTGGACAGGTCCAGCAAAGTGACCTCTGTTACTCTCTCCAGTTTCCATTCTCATTGAGCCGTCACTTCTTTCACTATGTTAATACCTTCCAGAAACACCTCTCTGCTTTGATCGATTGCATCATGTTTAAGTTTAATTATCAGAGAAGATCCTATTTCCAGGGTCTTCGGGAGACACCTGTCACCTCCCTAGACTGCTAAAATGGCTAGGTTTTCTGATTCTGAGTCTGCAGTGTTTTCAACTGCATCTTGTTGTCTCACCATCAAACAGGGGTGATCCCATATCCCTCCCAAGATTGTTATAGGAGAAAAATGAGACAAATGCAAAAATACTTTTAAAGTACTGTGCAAATATAAGCTAGTCTCTATTATCATTTTAAAATCAGCACAAATGGATCATTTTGCTATCTTTCAACTTTCCCAAATAAAGTGGTAAACGAGAGCAGAGAGCACTTAGTGAAAGAATTTCCAAAAGGGCAAAATTCTCAGTTAAAAACTTGGGGAACTCCTACTTAACTAATGTTTTTTTCCCCCTTTGGCTCCCCAAGGCTATCACTTACTTCCAAAACAGTGCTGATGCAAGATATGCAATGAAATGAGGTCAATGAGTGCAGGTTCCTCCCCAGTCTGGGCTGGGAAAGGGCTAGGGTAATCAGTGCACAATTAGTTGTTAACTGATAAATGAGGAGTCAATTGGCTGGCTGACATGGAAGAAATGGAATTCAGCCAAAAGAAGATATACTGGCTGAATTATGAAAGAGAAAGAGGAAAAAGATGAGGGGGAGAGAGAATGAGAAGGAATTTGAAAGCCCAGAGAAAGAAGTCCGCCAAGCAAAGAGGTCCCTGCAGGCAGCAAGCACCGGAGGTAAAGAAAGAATTTCTTCCCTCCCATCAACCATATGGAGCAGTTCCCTCCCTGGGAAGAGGAGGTGATCGTTTCCTCAGGAGATTGATTACACTCACACCGGCCATAGTAAAAATTGACCTCAGATTATATTCATCATATTTCACTTCAAAGTCTCATTTTTTTATTGTCATATATGTCCTTCTCTGAGGTGGGGGAGACAGACAGAAAACGGTATGTTATTGTAGCAGGTGAAATACACTTATCTTTCAAAGGATGATACTTTTTGCTAGAAAATTCCTTACCCCTCAAATGCTGATTAAAAACAATTATCTTTGGTGGTAGAAAAACCAAAGGTAAATAAAGGCTAAACTGGTTGCCTACTTACACCTCTGTGCAGACTATCGGTGTGTATTAAAATGCATGTCAAGCCGGGCTCGGTGGCTCGGCCTGTAATCCCGCACCTTGGGAGGCTGAAGTGAGTGGATTGCCTGAGCCCGCGGGTTCGAGATTTGCCTGAGCAACTTGGTGAGACCTCATCTCTACAATAAATTAAAAAAAAAACTAGCCAGATGTGGTAGCGCACGCCTGTAGTTCCAGCTACTTAGAAGGCTGAGGCGGAAGGATCGCCGGAGCCCAGCAGGTCGAGGCTGCGGTGGCCGGGAGCGGCCATTGCACTCCAGTCTGGGTGACAGAGTGAGACTCCAACTCAAAAAATAAAATAAAATAAAACAAAATAAAATAAAATGCATGTCTACAATTAGGCTGTCAGATATGACATCATATTTATATAAGATAATAGATTTTATAGAGATGAAAATCAGGCCTTAAAGGCCAACTAGAGAAATCCTACCATCCAATCTTTGCACCATTATGTAAAAAGAAAGGAGGACAGGAAGTCATTTTTTTTTGAAGAAAGATCCTGGGCACAGTATAGAGAGCTCAATGAAAGGAATGGGAGTTGGAAGTTATAAGCTGGGAGGACCAAGGGCATGATAGATAGATAGTGTGGGTGTGGTGAGGTCTCAACAAAGACAGCATCTTCTCAGTCTGTCTTAAGTGACTATACTACCATGTGGATGAGGGTTTCATTCATTAGTGCTTTGATCCTGTCTCTGTATCTGATGACCTTCGAGTACCACTGCCACTTTGTGAATAATAGAGGTCTTCCCACCACAGAGTTCTTCCATCTCAGCTTCTTCTTTCAAAGTAAGCGAAGATAGCCCCTCCCCAATCCCAACAGAAAATCCAGAAGAAAACAAGAAACAGCCATTCTTTTGGGACAGGAAGACAGGGCTGGGAGGATAGTAAGTGATCTAATGCTGTAGCTTCCCTGGAAACTCATCTTTTGCTACACAGGCCACCCAGCACTCAACTGGCCAATACCAGACACCACAGGTTTACAAACATCATATCTGAGCAACAGAATGCCATCTGTGCAGGCGACTGCTGAATATTCTATGTAAAAGATACCTGCCAAACACATACATTTAGACATTAAGCCCTTTAGCAACAGGAAACTCACCTTAATTCATGTTTTTGTGTCTCCTGCTGACCCAAGTTCTAGCTGTCTACCCAATATATAGAAGAAGCTTAATAATTACTTTTTTTCTGATATCTTACCTGAATGCAGCTCAGAGATAAGAATGTTGGCTTTGGAAACAGAGAACATGCATTCTAGTTCTACTTCTACTGTGACACTTTAGGAAAGTATCTCCCTTTTCCTGGCCTCAATTCCCTAGACACGTTCTGAATGGCTGGTTTCCTCACTCCACTCAGGAGAGGCTTTTCCTCAACCCCATTTAAATATCACCACGGTTTGCATCTCTCTTTAACTCGAAGCTGCTTTATTTTCTCTTCAAAGCACTTACCATAAATTTAATTTTGCCTTACTTATTTATTTTCTTGTTTGCTGTTTCCTTGCCCTCCTGCCCTCGCCCCACTAATAGAATGTAAATTCCCTTAAGGCGGGGATTTTTGCCCATCTTCTTCATTGTTGTATCTCTTGCTTCAGGACACAGTGCCTAGAACACAGTAGGTACTAATAAATATCTGATGAATTAAAAATTACAACATAGTAGATGCTCAATAAACGGGTATAGAATGAGACAAGGAAGGTGGTGAAATGGAAAAGCCCTAAGTTCCTTCTCAGAGTTGAAAGTCTATGGGCTATGGCACTCACACATCAAGGCCTTTTCTGATCAGGATCTGGCATTCGAACAGGCACATCCATAGCTGTTCCCAGGTACCAGAGAGAAGGCTCAGGCCTCAAATTTGTCTCCCTTCAAATTCCTAGAGTTCTGAACTCCAGATTTCGGCAGCTCTCTGAGCTGGACACCAGAGGGCAGTATACCCACACTTACTGCTTTCATCCAGTAGAGGGCCAGAGGTAGGAGGAATCCAAGTTCTGGAGAAATGGTTGTACTCGGGTGTCAAATTGGCATGTCAGGACCGGCGCCTAACTGCCCCCTGATGTGAGGCGCTGCAGACTGCAGGACAAAGGGTTTAGTAAAGACTTCATTCAAAATTTGTAACGTGGAAATCAAATGTGAACAGACCCCAAAACCATCTGTTCTTGCCAAAGCCAGTACGGACTCCATGGCCAGCTGCCAGAATTGTCTTGGGTTGTTCTATACACACTAGGGAAGGGAGCCACGTTTCCTTCGAACAAAAGGCCATTATGCAAAGGGCTGCCAAATGCAATCTCCTTTTTGATGTATTCTCTTTAACTAGAGTAATGTAATAAAATTATAATCATAATCTTTTGGTTTATGATTATCCTGAATTAACACCAAAAAAAAAAAAAAAAAGAAAAAGAAAAAAAAGCCAGCCCCTGGCATCAAAGTAAGCTGATGTTACAAGCTGATTATTTGCCTCTTCAAGAAATTTATCATTGTGACTTGGTGAAAATGCATTTTAATTAAAACTCTATACACATTATAAGTTGGGTAGTTTTTAAAAAGAGTATAATTAAATCCGAAAATTGAATACTCTGCTACAGTATTAAAGGTATGCATGAAATATATAAAGAAAAACCTATTATAGTTAACATGTATGGGCATATGCATGTAATTTCTATTAAGAAATTTAAGGGCTTAATGACTATCCAAAACCACTCAATATGCGATTTTTAAAATTGTGATGGCATTTTCTATTACTTTGAATTTTTGGCTACTGTGATATATACATTTCAGTTTAACAATACCCCCTTGTGAAAAAAAGGTCTGACGCTCTCAGTAAGTATACCCCAACCCTTAAAACAAAACAGATTTTCCTCATATATTTTTTCCTAAGTCACCAAACCCAGAAATATCCTAACTCTGCTCCCTGGGTGACATCCTTTTATGAACTCCAACCTCGCACAAAACCCCTCAGGCCACAACTGCATGGCTGCTCACCATTCTAACAGCCCATATATTTGTGTGTAAAACCAACAAGCTGTAGTTTCAGAACCACATCACTGCCTTGGACCTCCGAAAGGCTTTTGTATGGTATTTCTTCTATAAACCTGCATAGCCTCACTGTAAGCTTTTGATGAATTAAAGTGTTCATTTGGAATGAGATAAGCTTAGCAAGCTTGTCCCTGCAAGTTCCTGTTAATAAAGTTGAGAGTGTTTAAACCCTCAGGAGGTGAAAAGAAAAAGCTGGTCTATCTTGTGCTGTTGGAGGTGATCATTTTCAGCCGGCCCCCCGATAGAGCCGGCAAATGTATCCCTTTTAGCATCACTTAAACAGAGCTCATAGAGAAGGCTTCCTCTCCATCCACACAAGAGACAACAGAATGAAAGAAAAAATAAACAGTTCTAAACTTATCAAAATTACTCCACAGAGAATTTGGAAAAGCAAGCCCTCCAAAGCACTTCTTTTTCCCTTGAACAAGACTTGTGCAAAAGGCTGGTCCTATTTAGTGATTTTATCCCAATGGCCCTGGTTTCACTTCACCTGGACAGGGTGTGGATACCAGTAAGCAACATTTGGTGTCTGTTCCGTTTTTAACTTATCATTTCTACAGAGGCTTTAGTTTTCAATCAAGAGAACAGGAAATACGCTGAAAGCAATAAAACACAGAACAGAGCAGGGCCTGTGAATTCCAAGGAAAAAACGTAAGTGCTTGAGAATGTCCCTAAGCACAAAGGAGGCCTCACTTGTAAGTTGCTAGGAAGAAATTCAAAAAGTAGATTGCTAAATATAGTTTAGTGAAAATACACAAAGTTTATACCAGGGTCAGTCACCTTTTTAGCCTCGAAGGCACATATTTGGCTGGGGGTGGGGGAGGGAGAGAGTGCCATATGTGTCCTTATATTTTCGCTACTCCTTCCTCCTGGTGACTTTCTTTCTTCCTCCAGTTTCCACTTGTCTAAGGAGAAGAGAAAGACCAAAAGAAACTACCATGAATTGAGGTTGTAAACCTGCCTCCACGTCAGCCTCAGGCATCTCGGAGCCTAAATTTATCTGATCTCAATGGAACCCCCACTGTAAATGCTCTTCCCTGTGATAATGCCTTGGCTACTAAATGGCAGAGAAGGCCAATGGCTTCCCAGGCTACTTTGAGGAAGAATTCTTTAAAACAAATCTATTTAGTAAGTAACAAGTATTCTACTTGCAATCAGTGTTTTTGAATTGGCTCCAACACCACATTTTGTGTTCTTCTGAGTCTATCACAATATGTTGAAAATATCTGTTTATCTATTTGTCCTCCTCACCAGACTGTGAAGCTCTAGAAGGTAGGGACTGTATCTCTCTCGCCTTCATGCCTCATTATTTACCTCAGAGACTGACATAGAAGGGGAAATTTAAGAAGTGTTTATTTGACTGAACCAAGATCTGTATCAACAGTCAACCAAAATGGTGGGCTCAGTCTAAGCCATGCCACCTGAAAAAAAAAATCTGATGTGTGGGTCATGGAATGTTTTTGAAAACGAAGTAGCTAAGACACATATTGCTATTACAACCAGAAAACAACTGATATAATCACAAGAAACAAGGAACATTTGAAAAGCCATTATATTCCTCAGGAACAATGTCTTTTGGAAAGACTATCCTTTATCCGCCTGTCAGGGACCATGTCCTCCCCTTGTGGCAATTCACATAAAGTGGTCATAGCCATGAAAAACTACAAAGGCAGAGAGTCTGCTTATGCTTTGCTAGGATTAGATATTAAATAAATGGATAAGGGTCACACATGGTCCCAATTCCAAATTCATGTTGCAATGCCTGGTCAAGGTGGGGTGAGACAAGAGAAAATTTCCAGTTTCTATTCTGAACAACCTGGCTTAAGTCCGATAAGATAGATTGTCATGAAAACTATCAAGCGAAGTGTAATTTTTCATTCAAATCTCTAAAAGAAAAAAAAACAGTAAAACAAGTTTACTATCTTGTGTATGTATCTAAATACCTATGGACTTAAATCTGTTTTTAAAAGGTTATATTACAAGTAATATAAATTATCTTGATGCTTTTTAGAAGCACATTATTTGCTAGAATACTACGCTATTTTCCTGAACTGCTACAATATGAAAAATGGTGGACCAGTCCTCTCATAAGAGTCTCCAAGTAAATAATCATCATCAATATAGTACATGAACTCCAGTACATTCCCGGAGCAAAAGTCCTCATGGGTAATGATTAAAACCATTTTTCACTGTTTAATATTTCATTAATTTAGACTTTTCTCTTTTAATGTTAAAAGTCTGTAAGAGCCATTTTCAACATATATCCACATTTCTGTTTGCTGAGGTATAAGTACAAAAATCAATCCTATGCAGATACAGCTAAAAGTACTAAAGTTTAAAAATATGACTTTCCACCATGTATGACAAATCCCCAAACATGCCTGAAGAGAAATGTACTGACAAGTTAGACCTTGGCTACAGTATACTAAGAAAGGGGTGAAATGGGAAAAGACAAATGGTTTTAAGCTAGAGCACGGTAATTAGGAATTGGGTATACCTTATCTAAGACTCAAAACAAACTACTTAAAAGGGAGTCTTCTCTAGGTCTGGAATATTCTCTATTTCTATAGGTCAGCTCAGTGCTTATTTAGACTGAGTTTTCTCTAGCACCCACTGCCTCAATTATGTGGGGGAACCACTACTCAAATATGGATTTCAGAGGACACATTTTTCCAAAATAACCATCAGCTTAAGTGGTGCAATGTATAAACTGTCAGAGATAACCTTTTCTTTTTTCAATCTTCTAGAAATCATAACACAGTTTAACTAACTCAACTTCATCGCCACTATTTTCTTTCTTTCTTTCTTTTTTTTTTTTTTTTTTTGAGTTGGAGTCTCACTCTGTCACCCAGACTGGAGTGCAGTGGCTGCTCCCAGAAACCGCAGCCTCGACCTGCTGGGCTCCGGCGATCCTTTCGCCTCAGCCTTCCAGGTAGCTGGAACTATAGGCACGCGCTACCACGCCCGGCTAGTTTTTGATTTATTGTAGAGACGAGGTCTCGCCAAGTTGCCCAGGCGGGTCTTGAACCCGTGGGCTCAGGCAATCTACTCACTTCAGCCTCCCAAGGTGTGGGATTACAGGCTGAGCCACCGAGCCCGGCCATCACTATTTTCTTAAATGACTATAGACAAGGCCTCCTTATAAACTCCTCCTCGTATTCCAGCCCTCCCTAGACTCGGGGTAATCGCCAAAGCTGGGGAAGCTCCTAGGAAGTGCAGCACTCAGTGTCAAGTCTCCCTGGCTTCTAGTTCTTTTCTGACATTTTACCCAGTTGTACAATTGAGTATCTCATAATTCCTCGTGATTTGTGTACCTTTCTCAGTTCTAGCAATTCTGCCCCTGTCTTGATACTCTATTTTGCCGGATTGAGTCCTTGATTATGGTTTCTTGGCCAGAATTTGGGCTTTTCTGGACTGCCTTGCTGCTCCTTCTTAGGATCCTGCCCATGAGCCTTGGACTAGGAATCCAATTTCTTAACTTTCGTCAGATGGCCTCAGCCACAATCAGATGTCCTGATAGGGTACACGTCTCCCCATCCAGATTTTGAACTCAAGAGCAAAGACTGTATTATTTTCATCTTTATTCCATGGATTAGAGCACAATCCCCAGCATATAGAACATCTAGAAGAGATGGAATGAGCAGACCTGCTGTATTTATCACCTGTTACCATGCTTTCTCGAACCTGGTATTGCTCCGACAAAACTTGTTTCTATTACTTGCCCCTGGAATTTTCCCTGACAAAGTTCCACTTTTCTGAGTCTCTTTAAAGATTAGGGAACACGTTTATTATGTTTTTGTTTTTAAGTGCATAAATGATTGCTAAATCTAATTTCTTCCATCTCTCTTCAGCCTTCTTTCAATCCCCCAAATGTTATTAAGAGAAAAAAAAGTCCTCTTTCTGAAGAAAAATTACAGTAAGTTTCCTGAAGTCTTAAGTTGACAATCTTTTCTCAGTAGAGCATGTTTGTCAAAACTTCAAGACATCTCTTTTTATAATGCTTCTTTAACAAAGTGAGTAAAGGTCAATTTTAAATTCAGCTGGAGCTCAGTAACACATTAAGATTTCATACTTCATTTCAAATTGATCTAGCTAAAATAACAGAGAAAACCAACTTTCTCTCTCTGAAATATCAGACTGTAAATGATTAAAAGAGGTCCCAGTCAGGCAGATGGTGCAATGATGGTGTTCATGAGAGAGGAGAGCCTGGTCCATGCCTCTTGGGGCCAGTGGACTTAGATGCTTTGGTACTCAAAATTTTCCCCTTAATTGATGCTGGCAAGGAAGGAAGAATCAGGGTTCAGTTTTCCTACAGCCACCGCTAACATTGCTAGCTATTGAGCACAAGTATTTGACCCCCATGGATCACATGAAGAACATGCTTGTTTTGGGGAGCTTAGCCCATTCATTTGGGTTGTTGATTTACCTTTTTATGAAAAGAACTCAGAAGCCATCAGAGTGCTTTTGCCTTGTGAATAAAATAATATGCAAGAATGAGCTTTGTAACAACACAGTTTAAATGTTTTTGTTGCTGCCATTGCTGTTATAACTGTGATAAACACCATGTTTTTAAAAGTCCACCTTAAAAACCAATTCCTTTGAACACGATCCTTTGCCTGTTATCCACTTTTAGAAGATAAATAGTTCTTGGAAGGGAAAGCCATTAGGTTATCTAAACGTGGGTAAGGATGAGTCTATTTGAAGCTTCCTTCACTGGGACAGAGCTGAGGTGACAAAAGACAAAAGGGTGCCAGAAAGGGCAGTGGATATTTTTGCTTTGTCTTGGGTTGACACTCATTAAAGTTGTACAGGATACCAGCAGGACCACCTGCATCATTTTGGAGCCCAGTGCCAAACAAAACCGTGATCCCTTTATTTTATTTATTTATTTATTTTGAGTTGGAGTCTCACTCTGTTGCCCAGACTGGAGTGCAGTGGCCACTCCCGGCCACCGCAGCCTCGACCCGCTGGGCTCCGGCGATCCTTCCGCCTCAGCCTTCCGAGTAGCTGGAACTACAGGCGCGCGCTACCACGCCCGGCTAATTTTTTGATTTATTGTAGAGATGAGGTCTCACCAAGTTGCCCAGGCGTGTCTCGAACCTGCGGGCTCAGGCAATCCGCTCACCTCAGCCTCCCAAGGTGCGGAATTACAGGCTGAGCCACCGAGCCTGGCTCCGTGATCCCTTTATTCAAAAAATACTAAGAATTTATAGAGATGGCAACAGCAGAACATTAAACCAAGTCTTGGGCCCTTCTGAGTGCAGGGCCTTGTGTGACTGCATGGGTTGCTCAGTCCTGAAGCTGACCCTGGGCAGAAGACTTGAAGTTGAGTACATCAGGAGAAAGTCATCATCATTACTGAGAAAGCAAGTCAGAATAGTAGCATACTGACTGATCTCCACAAGGGCAGAGCTTAAATCATATTCATCTTTATAAGTCTGGTATGTATGCCACACAGCTTTTGTACATGCTACTTATTCCCTATGCCTGAAATTTCTTTTTTCTTTTTGCATTTCTTGTCTGTTTTTTACATGCTAAATCCTTACTGACCCTTGAAGCTTCAGTTTCGGCATTTTCTCTCCTGGATACCTATTCCCTCACCCACATACAAGGCTGGCACAGTTCTCTCTGATAAGATTGTGACTCCTGTATCTCTTCTTTGGGAATGTATGTATATTCAAGAGGGAGTTCAGATACCTGTAACCTCTCTATAGCCTTAAAGGTAAAAAGTCTGAGACTGCAGAAAGAATAAGAGTTTTCCTTCAGCCATTCCTCTACACCCTCAGTCTAGAAGGATACACTCTATTGTTTTCTAGGTGCCCTGATAAGTCAGTATGTCAACACAAAGGAGCATAAATGACTTTGGAGAGAAGCCCCTGCTTTCTGACTGGTGTACAAGCAGCTACCTAGAATAGCAGCACCGTCCAAACAGAGATGGCCAATTAACTTTGTACTTTCTTTGACCTGTGGCACCTCCAATCCATTCTTTATTTGCCCCTCTCCCCCAAAGATTGAGTGCCTTGGGGAACCTGAGAAAGTACAAAAAAAAAAAACCCCAAAAAACAAACAAACAAAAAAACAAAAACCACACACAACACTCAAATAGTCAAATTCAGTATTTGGATCAGATAATAATAATTATCTTGTCATGTGACTGGAAAATTAGTTTGACTTCACCTGACCTCTTTCACCATCCAAGTACTTTCCAGAGCTAAAGGGCTTTACTGGGTGTCCCACACAAATATATGTTTCTTCAACACAGAGACTAGGCAATATTTTATAAATTACAGACCAGCCTGGATATTAGAGATTACAAACCAGGTATTCAGATTTCTGTAGACTTGAGAAAATAATTTCAAGCCCCATTCTAAATCTGATTTCATCTGCTGCATTGTAACAATCAAGCATGCACAACTCTGAAGTATGGTCATTATGGTGTCAGGAGCTAGATAGTAAGTTGATGAGTACTGTCAATCTAGCCTGCTTGGGCTCATTTGTTCTGAAATCTTTTTTGGTGGTCATTTAAAAAAAGAAACATACAAACCATAAAAAAGTGCATGTGAAAGGCTTTGCAAATATTAGAGTAAGCTGCAAATTCAAAAAGCAAAAACAGAAAATTTCTGAAGTGCATTCTGGAAAGAGTGTTTAGAAGAGCTTACTTCTTATGTGCAGTAGAAAGGTCCAGTTTGATAACAAAACAGTGCCAGAAGTCTGCCTGGAATTCAAATAAATTAAAAAGCATCATGGAAGAAGACTACCAATGTCTGTGAGAAGGACTGCTAAATCAAATTGAAGTCTACCTCTTTTGCTAGGGGAAGCATTAAACAGTCATTTAATGAGGGGTAAGTCTTGTTTAAGCACATCTAGCCCTTTTCCAATAGTCTAAGCTGTAATGATGTCATCCTTGCTTTCATTTGAATTCTACTCATGTAAGACATCTTCCCTCACAAGCAACTAACTGAATAAACAAAAATCTCCCCAGTAAATGAACTAGGAGATTCAACCACTAGTAATCAAAGTAGGAAAAGCAGAAATGATCAATAAATTCTGAAGTTTTCTTGTAAGTAACACCTTACAAAAAAATTGTGGCAACAGAGTTCACAATGGGATTTTTTTATATTCAAAGAGAAATGTCTACCATCATGAGCTTTCCATATGAAATAGACATAGAAATTAGACGGATGGGTGGTCCCAGCAGAGAAACTCTTTGAAATACATCTTCTACTTTTGGTCATGTTCAATTGAGAGTATTCTAAGCAATGAAGTTGTTGCTTGTTTCCTTCCTTACTTTGGTAAAAATAAAGGTTCAGAGGTCTTATTTTTCATTAGGAAATGCTTGCTGACATGTGTTTATACATATATCCTTCTGCTTCGGAATCTAGTATGGCCATATAAATTCTAAAGCAATTTTATAAAATCATGCAGAAAAAAACACTTCCTCCCTTCCCTCTAGGGAAAGAAATAGCAAGTATGTTTTTAAAAAACTGTCGGCAAAACTGGCATTACCCTTAACAAATGCCAATCTTTGGTAACTTCAACTAAATCTATGTAATCTCTTGAAGGTTTCATTTCAAGGGATTTTAATTAAAAGGTCAAGAACACTAAAATACAACACAACATGTATTAGCACATCTCGGTTAAACAAAGAACACTTAGAGATACATTTTGTCAAGGCTGTAAAGATTCTTTATACCTCAGGCACCCAAATGAACTTCACTAATAGGTCTCTTAAGCTTTTGTTTTTTTATGTGTTGTCTCCATGAAGTCTGCATTCTAAGTTTAATTGCACATTAATAAATTAACCATCTAAGTGTGTGTGTGTGTGTGTGCATGCACACGTGCACATACGTGTGTGTTGTATGTGTGTATGTTTAAAGATAGTGAGATTATGCAACTAAGAAACAGAAAATGAGCCTGGGGAAGAAAAAAAAACTTTGTTGCCCCCCTCATTTCTGTTTGCCATTCCCAACACACTTAATTATAAACTCTAATACTCTTAAACATAAATCCCAAGTCTTATAACTCCTTCCCCAACATCAGAGTTGATACAAATAGAACATACAGATGAATAATTAACTTGCTGGAGGTCTGGGTACAAACATGATTTCATGAGATCACGTACTCTAATCTTAAATATGGTACATAAAATGAGTACATTTTTAAGTGTAAAAGCCCTCTATCATTGAAAGAACAGTCAAGGAACTCTAGTTTGTATACACACTCACATGCTTTCCCTCATCAGCTCATAATAAATTAATACTATTTTAGGAGAAGGCATTATATTGAAAACAGCACAATATATTAAGAGCCAACTCTGTGAGTCAGTCCAGCTTGCAAATAGTTTTGCATGAACTATGTGCTTCTCAAGACAGTGCTTAATAATTTTTCCCTTATGGGAAAACTTGTAATGATGATGACCATCCGCCTGCAAATTTGTAAAACTGTTTCAAAGTCCATGCACATATATATCTCTTATCCATCACTCCTCCTCTTCTTGATTCTACTGGAGGACTGAATGTCAAGGACTTTAGACTGAGAGCATCCAAGCACAGGTCTCTTGTCTACAAAATGGTGATATTAAACCTGCCCTACCCTTCCCATCTCATAGGGCTATGGTGAGAAGTGAATAACATAAAATCTGTTATTGTTATTTCTTGAAATAAAATAGCATTTCTAGTGCAGAAGCCACTATTAGTTGCTAAGGATATTCTACTTCTGAAATAAAATTAGCCCAGCACTCTGAACTTCTAAAATTATTATTCTGTATGTGACTTTAGAAAATATGCAGAAATTACCCATTCAATGTCTGGGTTAAATCCACACATACAAAATAATTCCCTTTGCGTTAAAAAGACAAACAAATCAAACCCAGGATTGCAATGGAAATGGCTCCACTACTTCTGGGGTTTTTATAAATATTTATTTAAAATGTATCTTTAGCACTTGCTTTGTTTTGAAAACTAACCTCTTTTGAAAGGACAGGAGAAGACTCTTTCACATTTTAAGATCCCCTTTAGAGGCAACAAAGCAACAGCCAAATCCTGGGTTGATGGATGAACCAATGAACTAACCTAGCTGCACATCGGAATGGCCTGAGGAGCTTGTTAAATAAAAGGGGGCTAGGGGGACAGAGCCTCATCCCTGATGTGCTGAATCAAAATCTCCAAAGGCAGGACCAAGGAATCTATATTATTAACCAGCTTCAAAACAGCTGTACTAGCTTATCTCACCCTCAGGTATCATCTCTGCCTTCTTCTGAGGATTTTCAAATCTCTCCCCAGTCATGACCTTTCTCTTAAGCTCCAGACAAACCCACAGAATGTCTCAAGGGTACCTCAAATGCATCAAGGCCAAACTACTGAATCCACCCATTTCCTCTCCAACCTGTTCCTTCTTTAAGTCTAATTTCAGATTGTTATTCTTAACAAGATGCTTCAAACATAGACCTATGTCAGAATCCCTTGCATTTCCATGAACTAGAATTCTAGCTTGCTCCTACCTTATGCCTCAATCTTACTTTAAAAATAATTTTTTAGCTGGAGGTGGTGGCTTATGCCTGTAATCCCAGCACTTTGGGAGGCTGAGATGGGAGGATTGCTTGAGCCCAGGAGTCTAAGACCAGGCTGGGCAACATAGCAAGACCTTGTCTCTACAAAAAATTGAAAAATTAGCCAGGCATGGTGGTGCACGCCTGTAGTCCCAGCTACTTGGGTGGCTGAGGGGAGAAAATTGCCTGAGCCCAAAAGGTAGAGGCTGTAGTGAGCTGTGATTATGCCACTGCACTCCAGTCTGGGTGATGGAGTATGACTCAGACTCAATAAATAAATAAATAAATAAAAAGGCCACTTTTTAAAATTGGCCAGAAAAATCTATAAATCTTTACCTTGCATTTTCCATTTTTCTTCACTCTACATACTTTTGTTTAGAAGTAATGAATCCTAGCATATGCTCTATTTACAAAAATCTAACAGGTGTATTATTGTTATCTATACACAGGATGGAATATGACCATTATATATTTATGTGGTGTCCATTTAAAATAGGATCTGATTAAAGTATCACTGGTACCGCAAGAAGCAAGTTCCATCATCAGTTTTTCGGAGAAATTGCTTATTCACCAGATTTCACAGAAGCAGGCACATCTGGGTCAAAATTGGCCCTGGAGTTGTGTTGAGTATATGAGAACAGAATTTAAGCTGTAGCCCTTGTTTAATTATCTGATCTATTATTTAGTCTTGCAAATCAAAGGGAAATATACAAAAGAAAAAATAAAACACAGAAAGTTGTCATAATGTTGCAGGCTGGGCCAACTACAGGGCTTCATTCAGGCCCTCTCCTCTACCTATTCTCCCTCAGCTTACACTAGGAAGAAAATAAATGTAGGTGGCTCGTCCTAGAACTCTCTCTTCCAGAATTCCTCCAAAAATGAGTAGAACCAGTAAAAGAGAGCACAGACAGCTTAGAACTAGGGGATAGTGGAATATAACACCAAGTTCTATGCCAAAGTTACAGCTGGATGCAAGATAGCTTAGGGATTGTTGATGGTAAGGCATAGGAGACAGAGTTGGAAAAAGCCCTAGCTTTGGAATCAGCAAGATCTAGGTTGGAATCTCAGCTTTGCTAATTAATGTATATGACTTCGAGCAAGTTCTTGAAATACCATTTTTTTTCCTTGATAAAGAGAGGATATTAGTATTAAGTGTACCTACCTCCCAAGGTTTTATTTATTTACTTACTTACTTATTTATTTATTTTTGAGTTGGAGTCTCACTCCATCGGCCAGGCTGGAGTGCAGCGGCATGCTCACGGCATCCCAGCGTCGACCTGCTGGGCTACAGCGATCCTTCCGCCTCAGCCTTCCAAGTGGCTGGAACTACAGGCATGCACTACCAAGCCCGCCTAATTTTTGATTTATTGTAGAGACGAGGTCTTGCCAAGTTCCCGAGCTGGTCTTGAACCCGTTGGCTCAGGCAATCCATTTACCTTGGCCTCCCAAAGTGCTGGGATTACAGGCTGAGCCACCAAGCCTGATCCCTGGAGGGATCTTAAGGTTGTTAAAAGGAGTTGATGAGAAATCACATATAAAGTATATGGCACATAGCAGGCCCTGTATAAATGCTAGTTATCATCATCATCATCATCATCATCATGAAATGCCTTAAGAACTCACTTTATATTTCTATATTTAGACTATATTGTTTAAAAGTATTAGATTGAATCATATCAAATTGCCATTTTTGCTGATTTTAAAAAGTCAAATATTTGCAATTTTATGTGACACAACCTAACATTTAGAAATTATATCTTGGGGAAAGCATACACTATGTTTAACACCTGTAAGAAAGACACAACCTGGTCTTCTGAAATTAAGGAAAGTAAATTACTTCATGCAAGTGAAAAACAAATATCTGGCACTCAGTGCAGCTTAATAACATACCTGTTATGCTATGCTACAGAGAACAACAATAGAATGTGGAAGATTTTCTATCCTGTTTTCATTTTTATTAGTGTGGTTAAACAAAGACTTACAACAATACGATTCCTCACTCTGCTTTTGCAACAAAGACAGAAAAGAGTCACAGAGACTATTTTCAGAATTAATTAGGAGTAATAAGATCACAAAAAACTTATTATTTTATCTCTAAGTTAGAAAAGTCTTTGGCCCTATTTTGAGAGAGAAGATAAAATCAAAGTATTAGAATAGTGACCAAAGCAGAACACTCTTCATTGATGTGTTACTTTAAGTCATTCTCCAAGTTCAAGTTAAGTGTATGCTGCAGAAGCCTAAAGAAAGGCTTGGTCTTGATTTAGCACCCCAATTTTTGCTTTTGTCTATACATCAGTAAATCATGCAGATTTTACAAACGAAGTAATAGGCGATTTGTTGAACTTGTGATCACCTATTTTAAAGGAATTCTCAAGGTTCATTTTCCAGAAAGAATAAATGAGTGAAAAAAGCATCCTACTGCATGATCTCAAATCATCAAGGCCAGGTGATACAGTTGGGATTGTTGTTCCCTCCAAATCTCATGTTGAAATTGGATCCCCAATGTTGGAGGTGGGGCCTAGTGGGAAGTGTTTGGGTCACGGAGGCAAACCCCTGAATGGCTTGGCACTATTTACATTAATGAGTGAGTTTTCCCTCTATTATTAGTTCTTGCTAGAGCTGATAGTTGGAAAAGGCTTAGCACCTCCTTCCCCTCATTCTTCCTCTCTCTTGCCACGTGATGCCTGTTCCCCTTTGCCTTCCACTATGAGTGGAAGCTTCCCGAGGTCCTCAGGAGTAACAGACACCAGCACCATGCTTGTTATACAGCCTGCAGAACCCTGAGCCAAATAAATTTATAAATTATCCAGGCTCAGGTATTCCTTTATAGCAACACAAAATGAGCTAAGACATCAGGTAGAAATCTGACACAGCTGCCTGTATCGCAGGCATAGGACAAAGAAAGAAATAAGAGTCTCTAGAGCATGAGCTTGCCAAACCAGGCAAATGTGTTTAAGTGCTCTTACACAGGTAATTCTTTCTACAGTGAAACAGGCTGGCAAAGGGAAAGGCACAACGAATAAGCATCACTGTATACAAACCAAAATACGCATTACTAACATGGATTGAGCAGTTACTGTGTGGCCAGGCACTGTGCTCAAGAGATGTATAAATCTGCAAAAAATAATAAGTGATAAAGCTAATTTTCCTTCATTCTCTATTGCCATGATTTGCAAAGTGTGGTCTTTGGACCAGCAGCATCAGCATCACTTGAAAAGTGTTAGAAATGTAAATTGCTGGGCCCCAGTCCAAACCTACTGAATCAGGAGATATGGGATAAATCCCAGAAATCTGTGTTTTAACAAGCCTCTAGGGGCTTCTGAAGCAAGATCAAGTTGAAGAACCACTGTTCTAATGCATTGTCATCTCTAACTTCTCCGTCTCCCATGCATTTCTGTTGGTCCAAAGCAACATCAGAATCAACAGAAGGCAACTCTGTTAACAATTCTGGCTAAGTACTGAAGGCTAGGGCAGTACAAGGACATTGCCATGACTTGGGTACGCTACTATGAAGCAATCATGAAAAGACCCTGAGAATAGGGAGGAGACCATGTCCACAAAAAAGCTAACATTAAACATAAGCCCAGGCCCACAGGGTTGTTCCCTACAAGAAAGGCAGAGAGCTTAATAAAAACCATGCCCTCAAGACAAGCAGAAATTTAACACACTCTGCCTTTCCTTTCCGTCTTAGTCTCAAATGACAGTTTGATTTTTCAAAGAAATCCATATGTGTTGGGGAAAGAGAATTGTGGGGGGGGGGGCATCCAATCCCAAAATACGAATCAAAGCTTAGAATGCTTTGTAAATAGAAAAATTATCCAACGGACTTTGGGATATAAAGAAATTGAATATAAGAGCACTGAGGCCAGTGGGGAAATATGCCTGGTCCTTATATGCAATAATATCAGAAAGTAGGAAAACACAGAATTATTTATGTTTAGAAGCAGAATAGTATGACAAAAAGACACTGGGGCTTTGGAGCCAGCCAAATCTGCATTCCAATTCCACTTCCACCCCTTACTAGCTGTGAGAATATGGGTAAGACTCCACATTAATTGTGAGAATGAAACGAGTTCATGTGTGTAAGGTGCCCAGGATCTAAGTATTATAAAACCAGAAAAACAAATAAATACCTGTTATAACTTTGCACATTTATAATACCACCACCTACAGTTTCTACTGTATTCCTATATATCCTCTCCCACACAAAAATGCATAATGCACAAAATGAAACTTCATACACAATAAAAAATATAATTCTTGGCTTCAGATATTCCCAAATACAAACACAGGACACGTATATAGATGAGATTTTCAAAACACATGAAAACAGTTGTTTTTAACCTTATCTTTCAAGATACTCTCTTTTTCCTATTCACATCCTTGTTACAAGGTCAATGGTGTGGAGAAGAGACAGAAAATGGAGTATACTGCAATTATACAAGAGTAAGGAGATAAAGTGAACTAGAGGGCCAAGTAGTAAAATGTCAACTAAACAGTGTATGCAAAAAGAATAGGAAGAGTGCACAAACAAATGGCTCAGGGAAATAAATAATTGACCAACCCACAGCTATGCTTACACAATTTCATATACCTCCATCAACAAACTTTCTAGGAAGTTAACTTACAATGAAATTAGTTATGTTGGTGCTCATTTTTTGTCATGTGTTAAAATTTATCACTTGTGAAGCCCAGTGTCTAGCTTGCCTGAATATTCAGAGGTTTATTTGAGGAGAAGGAAAAAGCATCAGGGTGGTCAATTCACTGATTAGCAAGAAATAGCGTAGGAAGAAGAAAAGGAGGAGACAGTGAGAAATAGCTGGTAATACCTCTGTCCCCCCATCCCTGGCTGGTTCAAGTTTGGTGGGTTGCAGTTTCCCAGCCTCCTAGCCTTAGTTGATCCTTGTGATCCAATTGTTCAGTCCCTGGTAAAACAAATATCAACAGTATTGCTGCTGGCCACAGAATATTCTCCTAGTTGGAGTCATTAGACAAACAAAAGGAAGAACTCACATTGGCTTGGAGAATCAATGGTGGCATCCAGCAATGCCATTTGGTCAACAAATGATTATTGAGCTATACATAAAAGGGGAGTGAGATATTGATCTCAATGTTAAGAACCTTGTATCAGTCACATCCATATTTCCATTAGGATCTGACAATATTTTTATTCTATAAGTCCTTGTTTTCCTGTGTCCTGAAACTCAGCTGTATGTTTTCTCTGTCATCTCTATTGCTGGTAATAAAGTTTCTAACAACAAAGTGTGCTGTTGGAGCCCATCCTCTTCATTAATGAGGGAATCACTATGCTGCCTGTCTATCACCAGGGCAAACGAATCTAGTGTGTGAAGAGAGATAAAAGAAGACACAGGATAACAGCAACGAGAAGACAGTGAGCATTACACTCATTAACTTAATCCCAGTTTCTGACCCATTTTATTTCAGCTATATTTTGTTCAGCTTCAAAACATAAGTCAGCCACAGCTGAGAGTTTCATTCATTCTCACCTCTCACCCAGAAGCACAAGCTCAAGTTCATTATCTCAAGAGAAATTGTATTCCATTGTCTAACATTGTTGGTTAGCAGATGATGACTCACGTATGACTAGTCTGAAAACTGCCTCAAAATCCATTAAGGATTTACTTGCAATCAATTTAAAAAGAAAACTATTATTAGACTTAAATTATCGGAATCTTTCTATATTTCATTAGCTGCAGTTTTATGAATTTATCATACTTCCTAAACACAGACAAGTGGGGGAAAGACCACAAATGTGTTTGCAGTGAGGGTTCAACCAGTATCGCTGTAGTTTCATGTCTAAAAGTTATTCACTGGAAAGAAAAAAAACTACGCAAGTAAAGCAACTCTATGCTATATGTCCCTCCATCTTGCTAGAGTGGTAAGGCAGGGAGGGTAGTTGAAAGATGTCTGGGCTGGAAGTCAGAAGACATAGATCAGAACTGATCATCGCTGCTTTAGTCTCAGTTTCTTCTTCTAAAGTGTGTGTGTGAAGTGGGGGAGTAGACTAGATGCTTTCTGAAGGCTTTTCCACCTTAGCATCCCAGTCATGCATGATTAGGATGACCATACATCCGATTAGCCCGCTAGGGTCCTGATTTATACCTTGTAGAGCAACTAACCTATTAATTACTGTTAGCACTTCCTTTTACTCTCAAAATTGTCCCTGTTTGGACAGTAATTTCTAGCTAACATACTTAAGATTACAGAGCTTCATTCCTTAAGGAAGGAAGAAAGGAAAAGAAGGAGAATAGGAGGAAGGGGTGGAGGACGGAAGGAGGGAAGGAGGAAGGAAGGAGGAAGGAAGAAAGGGAGAGAGGGAGGGAAAATGTCCAGTGATATAAAGAGATACAGATGAACCAGTGAGATAAAAAGAAACAAGGTTATGTAAGGGGAGCACACAGTTGAGATTCAACTGTCTGGCTAAAGAGATACAAGAACTCTCTTAACTGAAGTTAGTGGAGGCTTTTTTTTCCTTGCTTGTTTTCTGTTTGTTTCAGAATAATTACACAGGAAACTCTCCTATGTAATTCAGCTCCCATGGGACCATTTTAAATCTCCATTGCATATCTAGAGACAGTTATTTATATTCTGTTTAACGGGCATTGATGTTGCTGCTTAAGTGTGACTCACTCCCTTTTGTCATCAAACATCATTTGCATACAGTGTAGGTCAAGTCATATAAGTTAAACTGAGAAAAAAAAAGGCCTAATTCTGAAAACTAGGCGTTTTAAAGTCACATAATCAAACAAAGCTGCTCATGTAGGCCAAAATCTACCCTCAGGTCTCCACAAACAATTCCCACCAGACTAATCACAGAGTTTAGGTGCTAGTTTAAACTTGTCTTGAGAATTCCAGGCTGCAATAACTTCTTAATTTTGAGGCTGCTTAAAAGAAATCCTTAGACAGGTATCTAGACTGAGTTAAAATGTATATCTTACATAAGTGTATTAGTTAAAAACAAAATAAGGAAAGGAGATTATGTTGAAAATAGCGATGAAAAAAACCCAATCCTTTTTTTTTTCTGGGACCGAAAGAGGCTACAGCAAGCTATTGTGAAGACCCAAAGTCATATTTAAACACATGAAATAGCCCAAAATGTCAACAAACATTCATATTATTTGGATAAAATCTTATTGACCTTTAATCAGAATCTAAGTACTTCAATTTTTTTCAAGCCAGAGACGGATATAAATGAGTCTAACAGATTTCATCATATAAAAATACTTAGATACATTGATGAAGAAGGTACCGGACAGGTTTAGTCCCCAAACCATTCACTATTCTAGCCAGAGGGATCTATGACTTTATTCCAAAGCCATCTGAGAAAAAAAAATACTGTTAATGTTTAAACTCAAATGAGTTTGGATTACTCTGTAGTTGACTCAGGTTATGTACACAGATATACAAATGTGTTTGGCCATGATTTCCATAAGCCCTATGGAAAACTCGGAGGTGAAACAGGTAAGGAGGCTTAAAAAAACAAAAACAAAAAATGCACCTCAGTCTAGATCTTCTTGGCTTGACTTCAAATTGATCTTACTGCCTGGGACTTGTCTCAGATTTCTTCAATAGACCATTTCTCTTGTAACTGAACTCTTACTTCCTTGGCCATGTGCCTGCTTGGCAGTTCAGTCTGCAACTCCTCCACCTACCCCATTCCTGTCAGCCAAATAACTAAATATACTGCTTCTCAATATGTGGGCCTCCGTTTCCTTTGAATGGGCCCTCTTTGGGAAACTAAATAGAAAACAGCTCAGGCTGGCTACTAAATGCAATAAACACAAGGTGTCCTGGCTCTTTGTGAGCCTCTCTCTGGCTCAGCAAGCCTATATTCTTTGAATCTAGAAATTACACACCAGACAATCCAGATAGCAATTCTACCCAATGCCTGGACTCTCTAGGTCTCCAGGTAGATGTCTATCTACCTCTCTATGTTACAATATGATTGTCAAAGCCACCTGCTTTAAGACTTATCTCCAGCTACAAGTTATTACCTGCCCCACTCTGAGGGTTGGTGAAGCGAAGGAAAAGTCTTCTGAGAAGGGCTCTGTGCCGAACATTTCACCTGATAAACTCTCAGAGAATTCACTTGTCAACTTAAATGGCAGGGGTAGGAGCTCCTGACAGAGTTTTTGACTTCATAAAACTTGCCCCATGGGCCAAATAAAAAAGTTTAAGTTTAAGGTCTTCCCCTTCTTAGTGCAGCCAGTGCCCACTCATTCTGGCCCCTAATACCAGGCCTATAAAAAAGGGCTTTCAGCTCCTTAGGATCTCCTGGCAGCCGCTTAGCAATGCCTCTGTTAGGGCAAAGAATGTTCAAGAAACAAGAGCTGTCGTAGCTCCTTAGCTAAAATGAATATCCACATCTTACTTATAAAGTTGATCACCATTCCGATAACACTGGCTGTAGCAAAGATCAATAGACCTAATTACCCTGTCCTATGTACTCTGAGGACTAACCTCTGGGGAAAATATTATTGGTGGAAACACTATATGCAGCATTAAGTATTAATGACATGCTCAGGTTTTCTGAAAGGATAGGTAAAGTCAGAAAATTAAAAAAAAAACTTTGATTCTCTGGCCAGCACTAGAAAATCAGCCTGCCCGTGAATGTCAATATCATATCAATAATTCTGATGCAGAATGAAAGAAGTGTGGTGCACAACCACCCATTAAGTGGAAGAACATCAGGTGACGTTCCTGATGAGTTTGCATAATTAGTGAGGGTTTGGAGCTAGTGGTGCACGGAGCACCCATCAGCAGACAGCCCTCTTGTTATTTAAAATTCTGGAGGACACGCCAATGTTTTTTCTTTCCACTCTGCTCACTAGAATATCCTGAGAAAGTAAATTGCAATTTAATGTCGGCCCACATTTGGGCTCTCGGTGGAAATGGTGGATGAGTGGCATTAAGATGCCACTCCACAAGGCCCAGGCTTCTCAAGCATGGGTGGCCTGCACCATAAAAAGCAACTCCAGAGCTCAAGGAGGGAATTCAGTTGTACAAATGTAAGAAACGTAAAGGAGGCAAATACCCTTGTGTCAAGAAATGCCAAAGAAACATCTGCAGAATGGCATCTTGCAGGCTTTTCGGGCAAACAGTGAGGCTTGGAGTGCTGAGAACAGACAGCTGTGCTTTCAGGGGACATTTTCGGACGTAGAGGTCACTGGAGAAATATGTCAGTTGGCGTGGTGTGTTACCCCATGCTAAGAGAAACCAGATCAAATTTTTGGCTGGTTACCCAGGACACTCCAGGATACCTCCTCTATAATATGATTTTCAACCCACATCCTCCTTTAGCAAAGGGAGTATTTGTTTACTCAGTTTTCCCTTTTCTCTGAAGCACACATACTTTGTGGGGCTCCTTGTCAGAAATAGTTCCCCACCCTGGAATGAAATCTGCTGATGTGGTTTCCTAAAACTGTGGCTTGTCTGCTCACTAGGAGAGACAAACAGTTTCAATTAAGGACAGCACGTAAACCTTGTTTAAGATGCTACATTCCGTCAAAATCCAAGTAAGCCAGGGCAAAGGCAGATAGCAAAGTTAGGTAAGGTCTTTGGAGCAGATTCTTAGTTTTATCAGAGTTCCAGAGTCCTAGAATGTTAGTGTTGGAAGAGACTAGAAAGTTCACTGAGCCTGATGTTCTTGTTTAATAAAATATTTCTAGGAATAAGGAATATGAGGCATCAGAGAAGGGAGATGGCTTTCCCCAAGCCACCCAGTTTGACAATAGAGTCCAAGTTTCCAAATACTGAGTCCACAGAAAATAATTTATAGCAGCAGGCTTTTCATAACTCATCTGCCTCTATACTTTGATCGTTTGATAAACCAACCAAATAAACCAACAAATATACCATGTTATCGCATGGTAACTAGAAACTGTTACAAGTCATGGAAAAGAGAATAAGAGCCAGATCTGATCCCTGTCTACAAAGTGCTTTGATTGAATAGAAAAGACATAAAAATATGAAATGAGCAGGGACCAAGACAGCCTCATACTTTGCAACACTATAAACCCATAAGTAAAGCACAAACCATGCAGAGCAGTGTATAAGGCACTGTCATTACCCTTATTTTCAAATGGGGAAAAAAAGGATCAGAAATATTAAGCAACTTAACTAGGGTTTCACAGCAAATAGAGATCACGATGAAAACCTACATATGTCTGATCCCACTGCTTATAAATACTATGAAGGCAATTTTCAAATTACAAAATGGTGAGATCCTGGGAACTGCAGCTAGCAGGGAAAGTACATCAGCTATTGAAGGAAGACTGAAAGAGTGGGGTCAGACATTCCAGAACAAGGAATTATCATGAGCAAAAATTTAGAGGTTGGAGTGGTGTATGTTCTGTGAGAGGACATTTAGGACAGAGAGACTTGATGTACACTCTTTGTTGGGAATGAGGTAAGATTGAAGAGGTAACAGCAGGAGTCACTTTCTGGAAGGCCTGAAAATTTAGTGGGTTTTTATGTGCTGTGAGGTAAGCATTAGGGAGACATTTTATGCTCTTGATCAGGAAATAGCTCTCTCCTGAAAGCTTACAATGTGCCAGCACTGTGCTAAGCTCCTTGCGTGGATTATCTTATTTAATATTCACGACAAGTCTATGAAGCAATACTATCATTACCCTTATTTTCAAATGGGGAAAATAAAGATCAGAAATATTAAGCAACTTAACTAGGGTTACACAGCAAATAAAGAGCGATCAGGATTAAAACCTACATATGTCTGATCCCACTGCTTATAAGCACTATGAAGGCAATTTAAAAAAAAAAAAACGGCATCATGGTAATACAGAGAGGGGTAGGAAGAAAGGATACTGGATAAGAGCAACATCAAGGCCATTGCCTTGCTAGACTCTGGTGTGGCCATGTGCTCTTTAAGCTGTGCTTCCTGGCTTTGGCCCCCTCTGCCACCTTGGGAAGGTGAATCTTTCTCTCTCTCTCTCTCTCTCTTTCTCTCTAATTTACTTTTAAATAAACTATATTTTCTAATCTAAAAAAAAGAACAACTTCACAAATCCAGACACTAGGAGGGAAGATCCAAGGGAAGATGCTGAAAGTAATAAAAGAGGAGGGATAAATTGTAGAGACAATGGTCATATACTCATGTACTAGATGTGTGGTGGAAAGCAAAGACTGGCTTGGAGAGGAGTAATGGTATTAGCAAAAGGGGGGGGGGGGGAGATGCTAAATTAAGTTTTAGACATGTTGACTTTGAGGGTACAATGGAAATTGTCCAATAGAAAATGGAAGGTATGAGCCTGAAGACATACCTTTGTTTTATTTATGAGTCCTTAATTAAATCTGTGAACTCATTTCTCAGAACATGTATACATGTATCTACATGAAATTTTGTATCACATTTCATAGGGTCAGTGACTCCCCCAAATCCACCTACAAAGCCTTTAGTATAGAGCATGAGCAATAAATTGAAGATAGAATATACAGACCGAAGATTCTTATTCATAGTGAGTGTCACATGAACTTCTCTTGGCTTCAAGGATTCTGCTCTAACTGGATCCTTTCCTTCCTTTTCAATCACTACTTATCCGTTTCTTTTATTGACTCCTACTCTTTTCCCTGTCCAGTAAAATTGGATGTTAATCAAGAATCTAGAATATTATTGGCCCTCTTTTTTTTCTCCACAGGTTCAGTTGGTTGATTTTTATAAAGATTTTGTGAGAATTAAATGAAATAGTACATGCCATTTGAACAGCACAGTCTTTGGCTTGTAAAAAGCTCTTAGTAAATGGTAGCCATGATAATAATTTGAGAGTAACTGATTGAACTCTATAAAAACTCCACTGTCAGGACGAATGATTAAAGGAGTTGGTTGAATGAAACAAGGAGCAAGCTATCAAAGTGGTTTTGAGAAGCTTCAAAACAAGAGCAATATTACAGAAGCTTCCTGGGAGAAAAGCATTTCACAGAAAAAGAGAGAAGATGGTTAGTGATGTAATACCTCCACAAGGAGGAAGGGGATAATGTTGACTTTAACTTGAATTTAGAGATGTCTCCAAAAATAAGTTTCCAAGCAGAAAACTTAGAAGTCATTCATCTCTCAGAAGCTAATTTTCCTCTAATCAGGTCCCGTGAATTTAGAACAACTATTGAGGCAAGAACTTCATGCAAACAAGGCTCTGTCAGCTTTCAAATGAAACAGCATTCCCTTATCAGTTCACAGCCTGGCTCTCCCTATGGGACTTCATATGCTTTTCAACATACAAATAAGTGCCATGCTCTTATATTTGCAAACAGACAAATCAGGTCTCTTGAAAAATTGGCAGGATTGCTTCAAATTGCAAGGGGTATTCCTTTTTTAGTTTCCTAAGCTAAGTTTAGTGAGCTACATACCAAAGGAGATGTATCTCTCTTAGAAAGTTCTGCAGCTTCTTATTTATAGTTTTTCCTTTCAAAAAACCAAATCTAACTACTTATAGAAATCTAGTAAATGAAACGAGAGCTCTACTGGTTGACTTTAAGAATGCAGGGTAAGTTCTATGAGATCTATTTCCGAGTCACTTATTACAAGTCAGCAGGACTCCTGGGGAAGGATATGCTTATATTTTCCCCAACAACTGGATATTATCACTAGAAAATATGTGCACAGAGGAGGAAGGAGGTGGAGAGTATTTGAACCATTTCTGTAAATAAACAACTCAGTGACTATGATGCATAATTCCTAAAATTTGCATCCGCAAATTTGCATTTCAGATTTCTCAAAAACTACAATGCAAGTTAGCTGGGTTTTCATGTCTGCTGCCCTCCTCCTATGAACATCCCTAATTTCAGCCATAATTCACTAAATATTTTTCCCCCACTGGAAATTATAAAATGATATCCTAGCTCATTGTTTTATTTTATGTTGAGCTTCATTGGTTTTTCAGACATTTACACTGTCAGCTCTCCTTCTCTTACTGTAAAATCTTTTTTATTGACAATTCAATCATGTCAAGTTTGGAACAGGAGAGGCACTGATTTGATCAGCTATCATTGGATTTACAATATATAAATGACAGCACCATATCTGGCCCTCGTCTAAAGCAGCTGCCTTTTATCGATTTATATTCCACTAGCAAGGAAGAAAAATTGCAGCACAATGTAGTGGTATGGTCCAAGATCAATACCAATTTTTTTCTTAATGACACAAAGGCCAAGATAAGGACAGCATAAGTCAAAGCTAGACAGATCAAATTTGCCCGATATCCCTTTCAATTACTGAAGAACATGCACAAGGATGTATAACATTAAAGCAAAGGAGAATATTATTCCAAGTGGTTTAAAATTACGACATCCTACAAGAATGCATTGCATTCTCCCCGAGATAAGAATTGAAATGAACTGAGAATGGAGGACCACCCACCTTCGCACCTTGGTCTAAAAGCAGCTGGGTGTTTCCAGAGTTAGTCTAACTACTAGAAGTCAGAAGACTGACTCAGCTGTGTAACCCAAATGATGAGAATTTAAACCAGGACTCCAGCAACATACACCCTGAATTCCTTAAGAGTTGGTATTGAGCAAAAAGTAATGAAGAGTGAAATAGACTGGTAGCCCCCCAGAATACAATATGTGTTAAAGGAAGCTAAAAAGGAAATTACCCAAACAGCTTAACAAGCCCAGTAGAATGGTAGGCCACATAAACTCTGGGCAAGTTGTAAAGTTATAGCTGTCTCCACTATGGTAATAAATGGCTGCCCAATCTCCATGGGATTTCTTTTTCTTTTTTTTTTTTAGCCTACTACCAACACTTTGGAGTGAGGGGCTCCTCCTCATTAAACTATGCCCCCATTCTACCTGCATATTTTTCTGATAGTCCCTTTCAGAAACACAAACATGTTTAGACACTTTAAATGACAGCAGTTTTTTTTTGTTTTGTTTTGTTTGTTTGCTTTTTTTCCACAGAGTATAATCTCAACACAGATTAAGTAAATTATAGACAAGCTGAGGTGTTCAAGAGAAGCATGATAAAGTCTTGGTAGGACTCTGTAAAATATGCTGTGAAGAAAATTCACATATCTGATCAGTGGTAAAATACATGACATTTGATTTCCTTCTAGTCCCGTGCATCTGTATTTCCAAGTAATAACAGTTCAAATGCCCTATTAATGGTAAAACAAAACAAAACAGTAGAAAGAACATGGGTCTTTGGAATCAAGCCAACTTAGGTTCAAGACTGAACTCTGCCTCTTACTAGCCCTGTGATCTTGAACAAGTTACTTGCCTCTCTATCAGTGGAAGGCACAGTGACTAGTGTGCTATAAACAGTATCTCATGTGATCCTCACAACAACACTACTAGGTTGTTATTTCCATTTTAAAGATGAAGAAACTGAGGTTCAGTGAGTTTAAATAAATGTGCTCAAAGTCATACACAGTTAGTGGTAGAGTCCAGATTCAAACCATAATCTATATAATTTTAAAATCTACTCTCACCACTATACCCACCATACTACAGTCTATGCTAAGTCTGAGCTATTGTCTTCATTGTCTCTTGGGTCACTGAGAAATCAAATTTGGGCCACACAGAGTCAATTTTGACTTAATTTTCTAGTAGTGCTGTTAATGCATTTTTCTTGCAAATTAGTGCAATATTTACTGATCATAATATTAGATGGCATAGTTTAATTGTGGGCAACAGAAGCAGGAAGTTCAACCTGATATAAACTAATCAGAAATGGGATGCTTTGTTTACAATAAAATATCATGTTGGGACTCTGAGTGGAAGTAAAGCTGGGGTTACCAGTGGGTTGTGAAACTGGAAAGTTTGGCAAGACCCTATTAGTAGTTAGAGTTGGCAGCATTAACTCAGGAAGCCAAAGAGGTTAGAAATATACAAACATCAGAAGTCAGAGCAAGCATTGCTCTGGGGTCATGTGTTTGGGTAGATTAATGGGAGGAAGTTCATTTTAAAAATTATTAATTATGGCACCTAAATTGAACCTGATACTCTACTACACTTTCTATTATGGAATGAATATACCAGCTGTCATCAGATAGCAGCAAAGAAGATTATGATGTCTGGCTGGCAAGGGCTCTCAAAAGTGCTGGACAACCTGCAAAGTGCTAAGCAAAAAAGATAGAGGTGCAACTAGCTGGTAGATGGGAGACAGTACGAGAATATGATTAGGCACTCTGGCACAAGAGTCTCAAACTGACTGTGTGGTATACACTGTGACTATACCAGAAACTTTGCTCAATGGTCAGCACACAGTAAGAGCTCTACACATTTCTTAAAGTCCTGCAAAAAGAGTTGAGCTTTAAATTTAAAGGATGAAAATTTTTCAAGTGTATACAAAGTGGTCTTTCTAGTCACACACCTGTATAGAAACGTTTTCAACAGGATCATTTTTTTTTGACACATAGTAATTGAAACATGAAGGCAAGTTAATGATCAAAGGTAACCTCAAAATAGCTTATTTTGGCAATATGAATGTACACTAATTATCACAAAAGTCACCAGCTAGCAACATGTATACTTCATTGGCTAATAAGCTATTTTACTCTATCAAAAGGAAAAATAATTTTGGTAAATACTATAGTCAATTATTTGTATTTTGAATTTGTGTATAATCATGGCACATTCTTAAGTGACTCATATAAGTAAAAAGCAACAATGTCACAATCTTTATACAGTCAATTGTATCTGTCATTTGGGATTATTAGCACATGCACAGTTCTCTTCAAACTATAGTTGAATGGAGAGTTGCCTTATCTCTCTGTCGAAACATTTATTTCCTCTTGTCTCAGATTATGTACTTTTTTTTTTAGTAGGAGTCTCACTCTGTCACCCAGGCTAGAGGGCAGTGGCATGCTCCCAGCCACCGCTGCCTCGACCTGCTGGACTCAGTGATCCTTCTGCCTCAGCTTTCCAAGTAGCTGGAACAACAGGCATGCACCACCACAACCGGCTAATTTTTTCATTTACTGTAGAGATAAGGTCTCGCCAATTTGCCCAGGCTGGTCTCGAACCTGTGGGCTCAGGTAATCCTCTCACCTCGGCCTCCCAAAGAGCTGGGATTATACGTGTGAGCCACCACACCCGGTCAGATTATGTACTTGACAAGGGTAACCTGGGGCTATAAAAACACTATAGAAAGCCGGGCTCGGTGGCTCAGCCTGTAATCCCGCGCCTTTGGGAGGCTGAGGTGAGTGGATTGCCTGAGCCCATGGGTTCGAGACCCGCCTGGGCAAGCGAGACCTCATCTCTACAATAAATCAAAAAATCAGCCGGGCG